>JAKTVL010000141.1:0-21719 GCA_030557175.1 Petasospora japonica
CATTTCTTTGCTTTTTCCAGCTTCAACAAAAATGTATTGGAATCTCTTATGCAGAGCCTCTTTGTAACTCTGTGGTAGATGCATCAATGCAATTGTAGGTATCACATCGTAGAATTTGATCATATATCTATCAAATAACTTGTCAAACCAAAACTGGTTTGGATGTGATCTGTACTCCTCCAAATCCTCGATCTCATCTTTGTGCTTAACGAGACAATGGCCACGATAACTTGAAAGCGGGCATGTGTCTGAGTGCATAGAGGCATATAATACACGTGAATCTGATGAATGCTTTGAAATATCTCTTGAACGGTACCACCAGTTGATTTTGAATACATAATTCTCCGCTGGTTCCTTTGAGCCTGAGAGCTTCTTCGGTCCAGTAGAGCTCTCCTTCACGCTCGAATCCTTCTTAACAAACCCCATAATTCGACCAATATAATACGGTTCACCAGGAGGTTCGCATACAAGATATATCGAGTCATCCTTGCGAATCGCCTTGCCGTTTTTGAGCACAAGTTCCACGCCATCTTTAACGACCGCGCCTTGTAGGTTGATAATGTTGGAAAAGCGTTCGCTTGCAGGCACTGTGGGCCGCTGCCAGTTCATAGGGAAATCATCTCCATCAGCAAGATTCGGTGACAGTTCCTTTGGTGCTGTGCTTGAATGCTCCCTCGAACGTTTTTTGGATTCCTTTGCCTCCTTGACCTCTTTGAGGTCCTTCGCTGGCAGCGGTTCCTCCGGTGGGGCCCGACGCTCTGTGTAATCAACCTTGTTAGTCTTTCGACGGGGACGAGTAGAGTCTGGCATTCCAGGCAGTTGGTCCGTCGCTTGTTTTTTTACTAGGCTAGAACAGGCAGTTTGAAGAGGAGGACATTAAATGAAATGTTCAAGAAGTTGAGCGCTTTTCCCAGTTTTTACCAAGCGCGCCGACCCATCCGCATGATTTCTGCCCAGATCCAACACGGGTACCCAGCGTAAAAAACTTGGATAAATAGAGTGCTTTCCTAGTAAGTTATAAAGATGTGTTTTGTATCTATGGTATAGTCAGATCTGAGCCTGAACTGTGCGGTGGTATCGTGGCAATGTTCTGGTCGTCCAATCACGTTGCTTCACGAGACTTTTTCTACGGCAACTTGATTGTCAGTACATGTGTCGTTTTGATTTCACTCGGTGCGAGGCTTTTTCGTCACCTTTTTTTCCTCGTAGTCTTCTTCCTCTTCCTCATCGTCACCAGTCTCGCTGGCCGAGTCGACATCATCTTCTGACACCTCGTAGGTTGGTGCAATTTCTTCTTCCGGTGCCCTCTTTGCCATTCTTGCTGGCACTGGTGGAGGGACAAAGTGTGGGTCGTTTCTCCTCTTTCTCTCCAACGAACGCTCCTTCCATCTCTGCTCAATTTCCGGAGCCACCTCAATGAGCTGTTGTTTTGTCACAGAGTCTTTGATACTTATCAGAACCTTCTTGACGATGTTAATATGATTACCGTTGGCCTTGTCGTCACGGAATCGGAGCAGGTGCCAGTGATCCTCGGTGTCTCTGTTACACTCCAAAATACGCTCCTCCAATGGCTCATTCAGGGACTTGAGTTTCTCCCATTCCTGGAGTGTGCATGATAAGTCTGCGAAATACGAATAGTTTGACTTTCCCCCATTGTCACCTTCCCAGACATGGAGCTCCAATTTTGGCTGTACATCATAGTTTGGATATGTGCGATCTGGATCACGTTCATCCAGGTCCTCGTCAACGTATACTGGGATGTTGAGGTGTAGCCTGAAATCAACTGTATTTTCCTCTGATGGCTTCCATTTTAAAAGAGTCTCGTCGGTTCCAAATTGGTATGGTGTTTCACAACAAGTAAAGATGAGTCCATCACTGACATGTGGCAAATTTTTTAAGCTGTCGAATAATCCAGGGACCTTATAGCTGACAGTCATATTCTTCAAACTCAATTTGAATGGGAATGCTTCGCATTCCTTTGGGTGTTCCATCCTGAGCTTGATATATGGTCTGAAGAATTCCATGTCTAGATATCCTAATCTCTTATCAAGCTGTTTAGCAGTGATGTCTCTACCGTTCATGGATAGACAATCAAACATCAGGTATCTCATCTCCTTATGTATCACTCCCTGAATCTCTCTCTTCTGAATGACCAATTCACCGTCTATTAGTGTCCCGTTATGGAAAGAGTTCTCATCTCCTTGAAGTGGGAAATGGAAGTTGGGCACGCGGAAGTATTGGTTCTCTCTTGTGATCAGAAATACTGCTTCGTTGCCATCTGGGTCCAGTATACAGAGCATAAGACAACGGAGACCATCTGATTTCTCACAGACAAAATAATTACGACGTAGAAGTCTTTCTTCAATGTGTCTTGCTTGGAAGGAAACAGGCTGCGATCCAGGGAATGCGTGTCTTCTATAGCCGATGAGTCTGTTAACCTCTTGAATCAGCTCATGGGCCACGGACTCTGGCATCTGGTCACCAGGCATTGTTGGCACATCACGCTCCTCTAACAACATCGTCACCTTGGTCAAAGGGTTCGACGATAAATGAGATGTTGATAGAAATCTCTCGTATAGAAGCTAGTGTTGTTGTCGCTTTTTTTTAAACTTTACCAGAAACTGCAGGTCGGCAACATTTGAACATTTCTACTAGCGTCAAGCCCTGAGATTCCTTTGGGATAGGAGCAGCTCAGCAGGAACCAGTTATCTAGAATCACATTGATAGACTTCAGAGCAGCAATTTCCTTAAGTATAACTACTTCATAGTCCGCAATAAACCCAGTCACCATGGCAACGGGAGCATATATTTGGTACGCGCACGTCTGATTCCCTGTTCTTGTTACCCGTCCGGTGCGACCTGAAGAAAGAGAGTTGAAATATCATTGAATAAGGCTTCGGGCCAATCTCTATTGAAAGAGACACCCTCAAGATTGCGTCACACCTCTGAAACATCCTGCATCAGTGTGCTACAGATATGGACACACTGAGCAGACGTGGGAACAAAGAGCGCGCTGCGGCGGTCGTCTCCAAGGACTACACAGGTGTGGCCCACCTTAAGGACTACAAGATCATCAACAAATTGGGCGAGGGTACTTTCGGGATCGTCTACAAGGGCCTGCGAAAGAAAAACGACTGCTACGTCGCAATCAAGAGAATTCTGCAGCGTGATATTGAAGATACGTTTCCTGTTACGGCATACCGAGAGTTTGTGGTCTTGCGTGCCCTCCATGATGACCACATCATCGAGCTCATCGAGTGCATACATGACAAACCAGAATCTGCTGATTTAGGATGTCAGTATACATCGAAGATGGGCAAGTCAGTATTCCTGGTTTTTCCCTATATGTCGTATGATCTCACAGGTATACTTCAGAATCCAGACATCTCACTATTGGAGGAAGACAACAAGTCCATCATGGTGCAAATGCTTCGAGGACTGGACTACATGCATCAACAAGGATACCTCCATCGTGACATCAAACCATCAAACATTCTAATAAACTCTGAAGGACTTCTTAAGATTGGTGACTTCGGTTTGGCACGTCGATATAGCGGGCATCATCCCACGTTGACCTCTCCGGGTGGCGGAATTAAGGACATGACTGAGGTGGTGATGACACGTTGGTACCGTGCACCTGAGGTTCTGATGGGGAATCGCAAGTACACTACAGCCGTGGATCTATGGGCTTGTGGCTGTATTCTTGGTGAGCTGTATGAGAAGAAGCCTATTCTGCCTGGGAAGTCTGACTTAGAGCAAGCATATGATGTTTTCAACTTGGTAGGTGAGCCAAACAGTCGAACCATGCCAGGCTTTGAATACTTGAAGTTGACGCCTAAGCTCAGAATTGAACCTCGGCAATCTTCCATTCGTCAAAGATTTGGCTCATTAATGGGGGCGACTGCCATTTCATTATTGGAGAATTTGCTTGTTCTTGACCACATGAAAAGATATACTGCATCGAAAGCCCTCGAGCACGAATGGCTCACGACCGAAGCCCCACTACCCACGGAAACAGTTAAGACAGATTTTCCGGAGACTCACGAGTCTGATGTTGTTGGGAAGAGAAAACCTGACGCTGTCGTTACGAACAAAAGCAATGCATATCCAGTGCATAGCGGCGGTAACACATTGCCTCCCAATACCGGCACCACACAACCTCAGAAAAATGGTCCATCACATAATCTACCACCTGGATTTGCCCCAGGCCCGCCGGAGTCTTCTTTTGCAAACTTTCCATCAAGACATCAGCAGACGCATTTGCATCCACCACCACAATCGGTTCCCTCGCTCTCAGCTCCCATTGAAAAGGACGCGACCTCATCCACAACTCCAGGCCCGGTGACTTCTCAATCTTCTGTGATACCTTCACACCCAGCTTCATACTCTGAGAACAGATATCATGACCAACAGAATCATCGGTACCATCATCAGAGCCAACAGCATACGCAGAACAGATTTGGATATAATGACAGAAACAATCGACAATCCCAAGGCCAAAACCAAAATCAGCCTCGTTGGGGGCGGCCAGGTAATTATCAGCAGCGTCCCTACACTCATCGCAGTGGTGGGTATCAGGGAGCTGGAAACAATAATAATGGTTATGGGTCTGGTACACGGCCCTATAACAACATTGGTGATGTCCAAAATAGCAATCCTCATAAGAGGCAAGATTATGGTCAAGATCGTGCGTCAAACCGCTACTACTCCCGCGGTCTTGATCAACAGAACTTGAAGCACAAGCCAAAGGAGAGTGATGATCCCGCATACTAGAATTCGCTCCATTTAGCTAATTAGTGGGAGATATTTCACTAACGAGATAAAATCATCAAATTATAAAAAGATTGTAAAGCAAATCGTAACTCTAAAAAGCATAAGTGTACAACACTTCTCCTATATAACCATGAGCACTGCCACAACTCATTACATGATAGTACAGAAGCCAGACTTTGAATTAGTTGATTCCTCTGGCTTCTCCTGGTCCTCCTTATCAGTCATGTCCTCATCAGCGACAATCTTCGTCGTGTCAGGTACCTCTACAGTTTCCTCAGCACTTTTTGTGATACCCTTGGCAGTGAGGAAGTCAAACACACCTTCAGTTGCATAAGAGTCAATGAAGTTGTAGAAAGCATTGAAGACATTCTCACTTACCTCCTCCTTATAAATCTTATCATAGATGTGTTTCATCTTAAATGTCTGCATCTCATCCTCGTACTTGGAAAGGTCCAATGGGTTATAGCCAAAGTCATTCAGACGCTGGTTGTAACCGGAGTAGACTGGTTGCTCAAGCAGCAGTCCTAAAGCTGGGGCCTTTGGTATGTTGACCTTATCAGGGTTGAAGCATTGTGTGATTCTCTCCATTGGACAACCTGTACGTACAATAAGAGAAGCCATAGCAATCATCTTACGGATTTGATGAAGCATGAAGGACTGACCATGAATCTTGATAGAACACCATTCAGTTTGGTCGATAACAAATGGATCAGAAACAGAAATCTCCTTCATATATCTGCCAGCGCTTGGGTCTTTGAAATGTTTTCCAAGTGTGAAATTGTGGAAGTTGTGATGGCCGAGGTATTGAGCCATTGCTTGTCTCATCAGCTCAAGCTTCTCTTGGGATATACGATAGTCACGCTTGGTGCTATACTCAATGTTTTTGAATCTCTTCACTAGGCGAGCAGTGTCTGCGTCAGACTCGTATTCTTCTAGTGAGTTTGGCTTCCACTCAGCAATACGCTCAAGCTCCTCCTCGGTGAAGTTAGCCTCCTTAATCTTCTGTTGATACCGTTCCCAGAACTTAGCACTCTCATCATCAGGTCTGGTGGTACCTGGGTGGAGCTCCTCTTGCTCAACAATCTGCTTAGCAAGGAATGAGCCTGGTTTAGGGGCGATCAAGGCATAAGTTGGGATGAGATACTCGTAGATTCTGGAACTGCACATCTTACGACAGTCGAAGGCCTTGTTTGTTCTTTCAATACCCCATATTCTGATCTGGTCAGGTAGCTCCTTGTTGATCTTCTCAATGGTAGCCTTCTCGCCGCCGTCATCCATCACCATCTTGAGGGAGATGACATTACCAGCCGCATGGACACCCTTGTCTGTTCTAGCAGCACGCATGAAACCTGACTTCTTGGGGTCGTCAGCGTTGTATGGGAGAATTACTCCTGCTCTAACGAAAGACTGGAAGAGCTCACCCTCAATGGTTTTGTGTGGTGGGTTCATCTGCATTCCATGATAGCCTGTACCGCAGTATCCCAACATAACGGCCACCTTCTTCTTGGGCTTCTTCTGGATCGGGTTGCCATCTGCGTCTAGCATTGGTGCACGTGGCTCGCTGTTGTCATATTGCTGGCGTTTGCTGTCGTCCAGTTAGTATCAGGGGCCTGTGATATCTTCCTCAGAGGACATACCCACTCTTGTTTCTGCTTTTTGTTGCCCTTGCGGTCGCCCCAGTCTGCCTTACGGGCTTTGTTCCACTTGGTGCGCTGGCCTCTTTGAAGAGACTGCGCAGATTGTTCATCAGCGCCCTGAGCATCTTTAGCCATGTTGGTCTGGTTTTTCGGTAATTGCCATTCAGAGATGGCCAAGAGGAAGAGATGTGTAAAAGTACGGCGAAAGCGAGACGAAGATTTTGCGCTGGTGTCCGGGAGTGTGGATTTAAAAAAAAAATTCAAGCTCATCGCCATGGCCTCTCTTACTCCTTCATAGGATATCTGCTACAACCAAGACACCAGCCATGAGACCACTCACAGAGGAGGAAACCAAGGTTGTATTCGAGAAGCTCGCCAACTATATCGGCCGCAATATTGCATACCTCGTGGATAATAAGGAGGACCCACACGTCTTTCGTCTTCAGAAGGACCGTGTCTACTATGTCTCTGACAAAGTCTCCAAATTTGCTACATCAGTGGCTCGTCCAAACCTTATGTCTGTTGGTGTGTGTATTGGAAAGTTCACAAAGACTGGAAAGTTCAAGGTCCACATCACAGCACTCCCAGTGCTCTCACAATATGCCAAGTACAAACTTTGGATTAAGCCAAATGGTGAGATGCCGTTCCTCTATGGAAACCACGTCCTTAAGGCACACATTGGAAGAATGTCAGATGACATCCCGGAACATGCTGGTGTCATAGTGTACTCTATGAGTGACGTTCCACTTGGATTTGGTGTTTCTGCTAAATCTACAGTGGAGTCTAGAAACTTGCAACCAACGGCCATTGTGGCGTTCAGACAGGCTGATATTGGTGAATACTTAAGAGAGGAGGACACACTCTTCACCTAATGACCTTACATTTAACGTTGTATATTAGATTTGGAAAATAAAAATTTAGCATCGCATTTGGCAATGAAAGCTCTATTTAATTACACGTAGTGATGGCACAAAAGTAACCTTTTCCTGTTTATGGGTTGCTAACCGGGGCTAGGAACACATAGCATCTGGATATAAATTTACCCTTGCCTTTTTATAAAGGCCATGATAGTACACCAATTAAAGGATCTTTCGATAGTCAATTATTGAACTTTTCTGCTGTAAATCGACCGACTGTCAAAGTCCAGGATCGTATATATGATGCGTTTATTAGAACTGAAACTGCTAAGTATAAGATTGTGATTCAGAAATGAATAAAGTCTGCGTCAATCTCTAAGTCAGTGTCATTAATCTCATCACTTTCGTCTCCTTCATCTGAAGACTCATTCGTGTAATGCTCTGTGATTTCGTTTTTCTGGATCCTCGGATCTTTGTGTATATCTTCCAACTCAGTCAAGTTCGGCAATTGCAACATCACAGGGTCTAACGTGCTGAATTCCAATACAGCATCCAAATTTTCGCCACTTTGATGTGACAAATGGCAGTTTCTTCCTCTTGGGCATTCTTTCTCAAGCTGAAAATCGGGGCACTCGTGAACATGTCTGAAGTTACAATTCCTCCCACGGAAGCAATATCCCCCAATGGCAAATGGACGGCATATGAGATTAAGTTCGGGATGGCTGTGGAGAAACGGGCATTGTATGTTTTTGCATGAGCCTCTGGCGTAGAAACGGCACAGTGTAACATTGAATTCTGAGGGGGTGTGAGATAAATAGCATTTTGTTCCATCGGGCTTGGTACCACAACATTTCTCTGTGATCGCCCAAGGACACAAAGCAACCTTCTCTCTACTATGTGTGTACTTGCAACTGCTGCCACGGTTACACTGACCCGTTCTCTGGAAAAAGCGGCACTGTTCTTTCAAAAACACCCTCTGTCCCTGTAACTTCAACGTCCCATCACGGGCTCTCAAGTACTGACAGCGGTTCCAATGGACACTCACTTCAAGATCCTTCACGACTGGTTCCAACAGCACTAATTTGGCTCCGTACCGTGATACCGCATAGAGCGCTCCGTCAATGAGGCAGCGGTCGCAATTCTCCAAACGGACCCGGTTCTTGGAAGTCCTCATTTGCATATACTTGTTCTTAACCTGAAGCTTCTTTGCCTGTAGAGCTTTGTGTATTTCTTCTGGTGTTGGGTTTGGCTTCTTGAGCTCCTTCTCATATGTGTCCTTGTTGACGAGCTTGTACCCACCAGCTGACTTGACGGAGACGAACTCATCGCTACCGCCAGCGTTATTGTTCACAATGAGCGTCTTGTTGCGAATAGGTGCACCAGTGTGAAGACCTCCACGGCCTCTTCCACGGAATGGGCCACGAGATGGCCTTCCATGGTATGGCTCATTTCTGCCTCTGGCGATATCCTTGTCCTTCTGGTGTGCCTTATAGTCACTAATGGAGCCTGTGGTTAGCGGTTAGCGGGCACCGTCGAGATTTCCGCGTCACTAAATAAAGAAAAACATAAAAAAGAAAGTGGTTATGGGCGGACAGAAGTGGCTACTCACCTTTAAGCTTCGCAATCTGTTCAAATAAGTCCGACATGACGCTAATTGCAGATGCTCTGGCAAGAGTTGCTAGCGTGGAAATCCCAGATGATGCGGGCTATTTTCTAGACCCAACGCGCGAAGACAAAAATCGGTGATAGGCAACGGATTCTACTTCGTCAACAACTAAACAGTACAGCCGGCTCTCTGTTCTCTGTATCTCTTTGACTTACAGACAGATTTCTTAAATGTCGAACAGGAGCGAGCTTGTGCGAGACCTCGGACAACTTCTTCCGTTGGACGATGAGACACTGGAGCAAATGGTGTCCAATGCCCTTCAGCTGCCATCTCATTCCGCCATCACAGAGTACTGTCTCGGGCTCCTTGGTGAAAGTCCCGATGCCCTTGACTTCATCGCAAAGCTCACTTCGAGCTCCACTTCTGCTGCTTCATCTCGAGTACCTTCCAGATCCAACACGCCAAAACCAAAGTCAACTCCGAAACCACAGATTGCACTGGTCTCTACGCAAGGTAGAGACGATACTAACGCATGGAACCAGCCATCAGCTGCCCTACATCGGGTGAACAACAAACCCCGCTTGGCAAACTCATCAGGATCTACTACAGCATCACAACTGCTTGATCCACACCCCGAAAAGACATCTAAACAGAGCTCTAAACGCAGCAAACAGCGGAAAGTGGATAATCTTCAAGACCTTGATGCCATTCTTCGGATGGTTGAAGTTCAAGGCGCTGATGCATCGAGTGTCTGCAATTGCATGGCCACCAGGCATCCTCTTTTTGAGGTTGCACCAAACTGTCTTAATTGTGGAAAGATCATCTGTATCAAAGAAGGTTTACGGCCTTGCTCTTTCTGTGGGCATGAGCTCATCAGTCTAGAAGAGAAGAGTCAAATTGTGGCATATCTTGAGGCAGAAAAGGAAAAATTAGAAGAAGGAGAGGCACGGAAAATGAAGACTGGAAGTGAAAGGAAGAAGAAGACAAAGGTGACAATTTCCAGTGGTGCTGGTGTGAATTTATGGCAACAGCAGAATTCTCTTTTTGAGAAGCTGGAGAAAGAATCCTCAAAGAAGACTGCCTTGGAGAAAAAGAAACAAGAGGATCAGAAAGAGATCGAGGAACAGAATAAGGAGCTCCAATTCTATCAGAATCAAAGGGCACAGGACCCTGATCTTTTAAGAGCTAAACAGAATCTTGAGAACTTGCTAGACTTTCAAGCAAACTCTGCTGAGCGTACAAAAATCATTGATCAGGCCTCCGACTTTGAATTACCTACGGGTTCAAATCTCAATATTTGGTCAAGTGGAGTAGAAAAGGCATTACAACTTAAGAAGCAGCAGAGACAGCTTCGCAGACAGGAAAAGAAAGAGCGTGAACTGGCAGGCCGTGGAAAGCGTGTCGTTGATATCACCATTGGTAAAGATGGAAAGGCAATTATTCGGGAAGCTAAAACCACAGCATCTTCTCCGACTGCCTCGAGTGTTGATGTATCTGATGAAAGTGATGTTGAAGATGCTGAGGATATTGCCAAATTGGAAAATGATTTAAAAGCGCAGAAAGAAGCAAAGGCAAAGGAAAACTACGCTCAAGTCTGGGACCCAGAAAAAGATGCTGCGAAGTGGGAGAAGCCGGTGTACGCCAATAAAGGCTCTGAAGAAGAATCCAGCTCCAATGTTTCCGAGTTTAAGTGGGATAGAGTCCAGAAATTCCAAAGTTCTGGTCAGAATTTGGAGGACTTGGTCACTGTTATATAAAGTTCTGAAGAAGAACTTGCTTTAATATATATATTAGGAGTTAAACGGCATGATGTCGTATTCATTTCCAAATATCATTCGCGTAATCTGACTTTATTAACTGTACCTATAAACAAAAAAACTCTCTTAGTCGTTGTCAGCGCCAATCGGCGCAGTATTCACGCCATATTTGTGTCAAGATTTTCGCAATTTCTATTTTGAGAATTCGCGCAAGTCATCTCAAATTTTTTTTTCATCGCACCTGCAAAGGAAAAACAGAACATTTGAAGACCTCCACGACATTACTGAATCAAGGTGCCTCATAGACCAATGTCATCCCTAGCTACTCAACTGAGCAGTATCGCTACTGGCAGTGCTACTGTAGCACTTGACAGAAAGAAAAGACAGAAACTCCATTCCGTCTCGCTTATCTATGCTTCAAAAGTTGCTGCTACCCAGGACTATGAGATCATCTATTCCAATGCTTATGAGGCACTCGAGGAACTCATCACCGTTGACAAGAGATTCTCCTTCTTTAAAAAATCTTTATTCAGTGAGACTTCTATCAACGTTGACAGAAACGTCCAGACAGCGGAACAGAACAAAGATTTAGATAATGCCGTGAAGGCTTACTTGTCGCTCATTTCTCCAAGATGGCACTTGGCACCGGCTATCCAGGCCACTGAATGGCTTGTTCGTCGTTTCCAGATCCACATCCATAATGCTGAAAATCTCCTACTGAGTACTGTGAACTACTACCAGACCTCAGTGTTTAAGCGTATTTTGGAAGTGACCAAACTTCCGCCTCTCTTTGCAGGGCTCGGGGGTTTCAAGAACACTGACAGATACCCAACAAACGCATCTATTGTTAAGCTCTTCAGTGATGTTGAGTTTTTCAACCTTTACGTAAAGTATCTTGAAGACTCCACATCCAAGAACATCATCTACGCAAGTCAATTGCTCTTCTTCACATGTACAGCTGTCAACGTGATCGCTACCCTTTCCACCAATGAAAAGGCAATGGGTGCACTGGTTCCATTGACATTGGAAGTCAGTGCCAAGTTACTCACGAGCACCAACCCAGATGCACATGTTGCTGCTCATACACTGCTGGTTGTTCTTGGCACCGCAGTCCCCCTCTCACAAGAGATTGTCTATGCAGCTATTGAGACCATTCTTTCAAAAGTTCAGAAGAAGGCTGAGGGTTCTGCGTTAATTGCAATTGCCAAGCTGCTCCAATCCCTAAACGGAACTAAATTTGAAAACTTGCCAGTGAGAATATACAGGATGCTTATCAAGTTAATTACTTCTGACATGGCCCGTTTTGATGAGATGCTGGCTTCCAAGACCGTGAAGTCTCACAAGCTCGTCACTGTGTTGGCTAAGACTATCTTGGCCTATGACTTTGAGGAGCGTGTTCCGCTAGTTTTGAGCGTTCTGAGAAAGGTTAGCTTGCCATCTTATGAAATGAGCTATATCGTCAGAGATTCTATTGATGTTATTGATCAGCTCGAAAGAAACAAGTCCCAAATCATCGAGCTGTTTGAATTCTATTCCAAGGACCATGAGGAGTTATTGCTGAACGTTTTGAACGATCTGAAACTCAACATTGATATTTTGGAGATCAAGCTGCAGACATCTCTGCAAGTTTCTTTTAAGGAGGACTCTGTTGTTGCCGATGTCACTGAAGTCGCTGTTGTTGAGACACAATCCAAAGACCAGATTGTTGAAGAGTTCAAGAATGCTAAGAATGGTATTGTGTCTTTCTTGGCTTCAAACACCGATGCTGACTTCAATGCGCTTATCCCATTCTTTGTTAAGGCTCTTCAGAAAAAGCTCGTAAAAGAGTTTACTAAAGATTCATTTATCAACTCTGACTCTGCGTTAACATTCTTCGTCAGAGCTGCAGTTTCATTGTCCGTTCCAACCTTTGCTCGCGTTCAAGCTCTGGCCATTCTTAAACTTGAGCTTAAAAAGATCGATTCCAAGCTTAATCTTTTCACTTTGGTTGCTGTTCTTCTTACGGGATTGGCTGATAGTCGCCGCACCATCCGAGTATTGACTGTCGAGACACTGAGGATAATCTCCCAAAGAAAGACTACTGACAGGTTCTACTTGGACAATACCATCTATGGCAGCAATTCTAAGGGTATACAGCTGATCGCACCAAAGGATGGTGCCTCATTCCTGGAAACAATTTTGGACAAGTACTTTGTTGAGAGCTCAGAAGTGTCTAACTTGTTGGTAGACTCCAAAAAGAAAGCCAGTTTGTTCCTTGCTTACCTTGTCAACCAGGCAAATCTCATTACTCTTCCATTGACCAAAATTGTTTTGATGAAGATCATAAGAGGTACCGTTCCATCTATTAAGGGTGCCTCTAGCCCTTCTCAGATTTTCCAACAGCTCCTTGAGACTTATGTTCAAAAGAGAGAGCATTGGAAAGCCTCTGTTGAAATAAATAAGGTTGATTTGAAGGAGTTTGAGGCTGAAATCCTCAATCTTGTTTCCACTAAGGAGAAAAGTCCACAAGCTATCCAGTTCCTAATCAACTGCTTGAACTCATCATTTGAGGATCTTGCTGATCTTGCTGCTTCTAAGGTTATCAGCATATATTCTTCTTTGAAGTACGACTTCCAGGCTAAGTTGGCGAAGTGTATTGTTGATTCTCTCTCAAGGGATGGTGATGTCAGTTATGATGCACTTTTGACCCTACAAGCACTTCCATTGACAAGTGACTTGATTGTCAGTTTGCTCAAGGATTCTCAGATCAGCCAACCGAGCGATGAACCCGGTGTTGCTAAGCGCAGAAGAAGATCTTCATCTTCTGCAAGACATGCTCTCGGTTCGGGTGAGATGACGAAGATCGCTGAAACTCATTTGCAGAAGATTACTGTCATTTTGGAGACTTTAGAAAAGAACATCTCTAAAATGGATCCAACCACTGCGCTATTAGGTTCCTTGTTCAACCTACTTTCTGATTTGGAAACTCTTGGTGCAGATGCTGGCCTTTCTGTAGTTTACACACAGGAGACTTTGGCCACTACAATGACCAAGATCATTAGGAGTTTAAAGGCCAAGGATATAAGCTTGGAGTCTAATGCTGTGAGAACTGATATCATCGTTGCCACCATCAGGGCAGCTCCATCACCGCAGGTTCAAAACAGACTACTTCTTGTTGTTTCAGAATTGGCTTCATTGGCTCCAGAAACTGTTCTTCATTCTGTTATGCCAATCTTCACATTTATGGGTACCCACACTATCAAACAAGATGATGAATTCTCTTATCACACCGTCGAAAAGACTATTTCTCAGGTCATCCCAGCATTGGTCAACTACAGCCAACAAAACAGATCCTATGAAATTGAGTTTTTGCTAACTAGTTTTGCCACCGCCTTCGAACATGTTCCAAGGCACAGAAGAGTCAGACTTTTCACTACCTTGGCTACTACTCTTGGTTCTGATTTGTCCATTCATATTGTGTTATACCTTATCGGTTCTCAGTATAACCACTCTATTGTCATGAACCGTTCAGGTGAATCCAGAACGCTGATTGATTTCTCCTCTTCTTTCCTAAAGAGCTTCACTGCTGTTGAGCAACTTAACGCTCTGACTTCCTTCGTCACGACCTGGATGAAAATCCCAACCGTGACGCTCAAGGATTCTCCAAGCGTGGAAGAGCTAGAGAACAGTCCAATTTTCCACTCCACCCTGTCGTCAAAGACCGTCTCCGAATTAGAGACCTTAAGAACTAATTTGATCAACTTCGCTGACTTGTCAATCTCTGGTGGTGAGTCTTCGACGTCTCCGTTGCAGATCGTTGTTGCTTCCATTTTGTTAGACTCCCACACATCTGAGTCCGAGAAGTCTTCTTTGTTGAATTCCTTCGGTTCTCTGGTCAAGTCCCTTCTTGTTCTTGTGAACTCTGAGTCTGCTCAATCTTCCCTCAGTGCAGCTCTCTACAGACTCATGAGCGACGTCTTATCGTTGTTGCCAATCAGAGAGTTTGTTGCTTCTGTTTCTACTCTGTTGGTAGATGGTGATATTGACCTTGACATTCGTCAGAATCTGACTACCCTTTCATCTGAAAAATTCGAGTTGGAATCTTCCGAAAGTCAAGATGCGCAAGAGGCTGCTGAGAATATGGTTACCGTCCTGTTCCAAAATATCCAGGAGTCCTCCAACACATCTTTGGCACAAGCTTCTTTGGATTCCATGAGTTCTTTGGCCAGCAAGTTCGGTGGCAACATCAACCCGGACACACTCATGAAGGCTTTGGCTCTAGCCACCGGTAAATCTGGTATTTTGAACGATAATGGTGAAATTATAATTTCATCCTTAAGTTTAATCACCAACATTATTTCGGTTTTGGGTATCAAGACCATTTCTTACTTCCCCAAGATTGTCCCACCTTCTCTCAGGATTTTCAATGATGCTAAGACTATCGAAGATGAGGAAGCGAGGGGAAGCATTCAGTTATCTGTTTTGTTACTGTTCTCCAGCTTCATTAAGCGCATTCCAGCCTTTGTTACTACCAACTTGCAGGATATCTTCACTTGTCTTTTCACAGCTACCGAGGTTTCTGATAACATCAGATCCTCTATCATTCAGTTGATTGTTCAAAACATGGACCATGTTGCTATCATGAAGGCACTTTCTAACTTATGGGAGACTGTTCGTACATTTGACGCTGTCTCTATCGGTTTGTTCTTAAACGCTTTGGGGTCTACAGTCGATACCATTGACAAGAAGACAGCAACTTCCCAGGCTGCAAGATTCTTCAAATTGTTGATGCAGCTCTTTGAATTTAGAGCCCAAACTGATTTAGACAATAACGCAGTTCACAGATTAGAGGCCTTATTCCATGGCGTTGCTAACACGTATGTGATGAAATTGAACGATAAGACATTCAGACCATTGTTTGCTCTTGTTGTCCGTTGGGCATTTAACGGTGAAGGTGTTGTGTTCAGCAACATTACTGAGATTGAGCGACTGACATCCTTCTACAAGTTCTTCAACAAACTCCAAGAAAACCTCAGATCTATTGTTACATCTTACTTCACTTACTTCTTGGAGCATACTGCTGCTATCCTCAAAAGATTTTCGGAAGCTGAATTGGACGATGCTAATCTGCGTCGTATCATCTTGAATTCTTTGACCTCTTCTTTCAAGTACGACCAGGATGAGTACTGGCAAGTGCAGGCTAGATTTGATGTTATCTCTCAGGCTGTAACAAGCCAGTTGGTCACTATTGAAGAGTCTGTTGGAAAGTACCTTGTCAAGGCGATCGCTGCCCTTGCACAGAATGCTGCTTCTGATGAGCACAACCAAGCACTCCAGCAGATGCTTGCGTCACACATGAAGGCTGAGTGTACGCCTAAGGAGAAGTTCTGGTCTGTCAGATCTCTCCAAGCCGTTTACCAGAAGGTTGGTGACCAGTGGCTCTCCAACCTCCCACAGTTGGCTCCAATCATTGTTGAGCTTCTTGAAGATGACGACGAGGAGGTTGAGTTATCTGTTCGTCGTGGCCTCGTGAAGGTGCTCGAGGAGCATCTCGGTGAACCGTTTGAAAACTATTTGCATTAGTCCGTTGAGTCTATAGAAATTAAAAGTTTTAGCATTGTTGCGTTTGAAATACAGGGGTAGAAGCATATATTTTTCCTTATCCGAACCCAAATCGAGCCTTCTGCTTCGGGCACACAAAAAGAAAAAATACAAAAAAAGCGAGGCCAAAAACCTGCCCAATAAAAGATTACAGATTTGTAAACAAAAGCCATCACCGAAAACCTACTCCTCTTCAAAAGGCTTTTACTGTGGAGTTCTCAAACTTTCTCGACGTCTGCGCCTGATACATCTCGCCTAAGGGGCTTTAAGAGACCGGAAGATTAAATACACCCTTTCTCACGCTCATAACAAGCGTCGCGCAACAAAATGGGCTCACTTTCACAACACATTGGAGCTGCTACACTGCTCGCTGTGGTATACTACATCACACAGGGAAGGGTCACCGTGGTACTTCTACTAGCGTTTGCATATTTTTTCTACGCCAAAGAGCTCTCTAAGATTCCTACAACTGATCAGGCCAGTCAGAAACCGACCCAAGAACAGACCGATGAGCACAAACACCACAAGCACAAAGGTGGAAGTGGAGGCTGTGGTAAGCTTTGTACCTGTAAGGACAAGAAGAATGCGCCTAAGAAGAAGCTCTCATCACTCAAAGCAAAGAAGGGCTTTGGCAGCAAAGCTCTAGCTGTTGAAGATGACAAATCAGTCGCAGTTGACTTCACTACAGTATTTGCTAGAGCTTGATGGGGATCTTCATACTTATGGTTGGTAATGGCGTTCATTTATTTTTTTCTGTTCTGGTTACTTATTTATTTGGTGACGACTTAATAGACTCTTTATCTTCAAATCCAGGGCTCTGGTTGGAAATCATCCGCATCATAGAATATTTCACCGTCTTCATCATCGGTTTCAAGCTCTAAAGCGGACTGAATGCTCGCTTGACCAGACTCTTTAAACCCATCTAATATACACTCATATGAGGAGAAGAAGGCTTCTTCCTGGCTTTTAATACTCTTGTCTTCATTTCTCAATTCATTGTGGACGCCATGCTCGGATTTGCAGGTTCCCTCGTGAGCGGCTAAATAGTTGAAATTGGAACTCGACTCAGATAAAGACTCGCAACTGTTTGGAGATGAAGCTGGGTCGAGGGTAGATGTCCTGAGGCAGTCCAACTTGTAGGGGTGGTCGTCGGCCATGGTGAAGCGGTGACGGAAAGGTTTGTCTGTCCTCAGTGACCTCGTATTATCTTTAAGAAAGAAATAGATAACCTGACTCTGTATTTATTGAAACTATACAAACAAGAAGAAAGAGGTGACAAGAGACAGAGATGAGTTGTTATTAAAAGCGAGCTGATCGCGAAATGTGTCAGCTGAAATCCAGACACCATTTTGATATTTGATATAATGTTTTTGCAGTTCATAAAATTGTGATCTACTGGATTTCGATTGATCCTGAAGATTTTCTTGTTTATATCTCTTGCTAACTCTACTATTATATATATTAATGACTATCGAAGAGATTATCTCTTCGATAGTATATCAAATATAAAATGCTAAAAGAAGTGCGATTAGGTTTTCCTAAGATAGTAATTACAAAAAGTTTGAACTTGACTGTTGGAGCTCTTCTTTCTATTATATTCAAACATAATATTACTCACACACCTAATAGTAGTTATCAAACCTTTCGAGACAAGTTTATATGATCCAATGACGACATTTGTTGACGCCTGCCAAACCCCCTTCGGTTGAGCAACCACTCATGCTTTAAAACACCGATGAAACCAAAGGATAAGTTTCAATGGTCTCATAACCAATAAGCAATTAAGTTTCTAAATAGTACAGATAAATAGGAATCAGTAGCACCAAACGTGTGAGCTGGTACTTCGAAGTGCCATGTGTGCAGTTTGCCCAGGCCCCGCTTGAAACGCGCTCAGTCAACTAATCTCAGTTCTTCAATTTGCGGAACATTAGCTATATTAGCCCTGGTGACATCATTGAATGTATCTAAATCACCAAGAGTTTATTCCTTTGTCTTGCTGCTGGCACTGATGTTTTCAAACCCTGGAATGCGGTTAAGCCGGTTTTCTTCATCAGTATCGTGAAAAGATTCATTATTCTCAACAGACTGTGGGATTCTTGATTTCTTTCCTCTATTTAATGCCTTAATGATATAGGGAAGCCTCTCAGAACCAATTTTGGGATTAATTAGTGGTTGCGGAAGGTATATAGAAAGATCTTTCAAGTCGAAGGCGTCGGTGAAGGTTCTCTGCCTGTCAACGACATCACCTAGGGAGAGATCATCGTTATAAAAGTTTGTCAAGAAACAAAGGAAGACACCTGGAAAGAGAACCACATCTCTAACAAACTGGGCCATGTACTTTGGAAACTGATGAACAATCAAATAGGTTTGCAAGTATGGGAGTTGGGCAACAACAGTTCTGAAGTCCTCCACAAGAAGCAGCTTGTAGAAATAGGCTTCAGTGCCGTCGAGGTCAGAGTCCTGGCTAGTCAGGCCCTGTGCCGCCATTCCTGCTAGTGTCATACTTTGGAACGGTTTAATAATGCTTGGAAACCGGGGGCTAATGCTGCAGAAGAAAATTTGCCACCGGATATGAAAGAAAGTCCTTTTAGAATAACAAGAGAGCCTGGGGAAATTTCCATAAACGGAATGGTTCCATTTATGGATACCTCGAACCCCTTTAATATGACGTCCAACCCGTGAGGGATTTTTTCTTCTTCTTTCTAGTTTGTACACATAACGTTTGATAGTCGTCACCCTTCAGATTAAAGAAAAGCATACGGTTTCGCCTACAAATGCTTCCTGTGACAGAGACTTCGGCATTTCTTAAGGACTGATTTCATCACTGATCTCGTCAACTCATCAGCAGACTGTACAGGTCTCCGAGGGCCTCAATTCCTTCAGTTCAGAAGGTTAAAGTTCATGATAACATCTGCCAATGCAATCAACAGGATCCTTACTGTGCATGTTGTCTGAAGCCTGTCACAGCTAACTCAGGCTCACGCTCACTGGACTTAGACCGCATAGGGTAAACTTCCTGATTGGGTGATTTTCCAAAATTTCGCGGACGTAACAAACATGGCACAGATTGCGGCCCGTGGCTGTGGCCAAGGTGGATTCAAACATGTACGCTTCTCTCAACATACCATTTCAAAAGGAAAGACGCAATGAAAGTGGCTTTTTTACACCCAGATCTTGGAATTGGTATGTGAGCTTGCGAGGCCAGCTGTTGTATGCGACGCTAACACACATGCAGGAGGAGCTGAGCGGCTCATCGTGGATGCGGCGGTGGGACTCCAAGAAGAGGGACACAGCGTCACGATCTACACGTCACACTGTGATCGCACACACTGCTTTGAAGAGGTTAAGAGTGGCCAAGTCAATGTCAAAGTATATGGTGACTTCCTCCCAACCCATCTTGCTGGGCGCTTCAAGATCATGTTTGCGGGCTTGCGGCAGCTTGTACTCGTTCTCGTGATGATCATTAATGGTGAGGTGTCCCAGTACAACTACTTCATCGTGGACCAACTCAGTTTCTGCATCCCGATTCTACACATGTTCCATGATTATAGAGCAAGAATTCTCTTCTACTGTCACTTCCCAGACCAGAAACTTGCAAGACACGACAGCTTGCTGAGGTCGCTCTATAGACTTCCGTTTGACTTGTACGAACAATTCTCCATGAGCGCAGCTGACAGCGTAGTTGTCAATTCTGCATTCACAAAGACAGTTTATGATGAAACCTTTTCGTTCATTAAAGACAGCAACATTCCAGATGTCATCTACCCATGTGTTGGACTTGAGAAAGAACCTATCGATGAAGTAACAGCCACTGTGCTTGGCAAACTGCTTGAGGGCTCAGATTACTTCCTCAGTATCAACAGATTCGAGAAAAAGAAAAATATTGAATTGGCCATTAACTCATTTGCACTGTTCAACGCTAACAGCAGATCCAGCGCTAAACTTGTTGTTTCTGGTGGTTATGACTACAGCCTTGACGAGAACAAGGAGTATCTCAAGAAACTTGAGCAATTAGCAGAAAAATCAAAACTCAAGTTCTATACTTTATTCAAAGATAATTATGAACTATTAACGTCTTCTACTGATGTTCCAGAGTACGATGTCCTTTTCCTTCCCTCAGTACCATCTGCAATGAAAGAATACCTCATTTCCCACACAAAATTGCTTCTTTACACACCGTCATTTGAACATTTTGGTATAGTTCCGCTTGAAGCTATGAAATTTGGCGCTCCCGTACTTGCTGTGAACAATGGAGGCCCTGTTGAAAGTATTATTTCTCTCGATCAGAGTAAGAGTTTAGGAACAGGGTGGCTTGAACCAAGTGACCCGCTAGTATGGGCCAAAAAACTTGATGCTGCCTTGGCGTTGAATAAGGAAACTTTGAAGATCAACGGAATGAAACAAGTTCAATCCAAATTTTCAAGAAAAGTTATGACTGAATCATTTGAGAGGAATATGCTGAAAACATTGAAGAGACCATATCAGAAGTATAGCTGGGAAAGATTGACAGTGGTTTGGAGAGTAGGATTGTACGCTGTATTGAAAATTTGTGATTTTGAGAACTTATTTACTTGGGCAATTATTGCAGTTTCGTTCTTGCCAGCAAGCATGTTCCAGTTACTGGTTCTTCTCTTAGTAATCACATCCTATTTGATTGTGCCAGATTGGTTTAGTTATTTTGGCAAATAATCTACACTTTAATTAACGTTACTAGCGTCATATATTTCACTTTAGAGTTGCATTGATAGCCTCAATGACTTTATGGTGGAACTGCTTCGACCCAGCAATAACACCAGAGCTGTCCAAGTAACGACCATTACCAAAGTCCAATTCCTTACCAGTAATGTCCGTAACAAGACCTCCACTTTCAGTGATCAACACGTTACCTGCGGCATGATCCCATATCTTCTCTACATATGTGGAGTTGATTGGAAGTCTGAGGTAAATCTCAGCAAGGCCCTTGGACAAAGTACAATACTTAGCCTGAGAATCCAGATTCAAAGTCTGTCCCTGGGGAATTCCTAGGTGCTCCTTGATCTTGAACTGATTATCATGAGACGAATGACCTTTTTCAACACCTTCACAAACAATGATATCGCTTGTAGACTTGAGATCATTTTTCATGGAGATCTTCTGGCTCTTTGTGAGGTCCTCGTCAATTTTATCGAACAACTTGGAGTAGTATGAGCCCTGACCCCTGATGGCAGTGAACAAGCCTCCCTTATATGTAGTGTTGTTGAAATCGTCTGGCAAATTTGGGCAACCAATGACACCGAGTTGAACCACACCATCCACAATCAATGCCAAACAAACTGCATATTGATCGCCTCTGAGGAATCCCTTGGTTCCGTCAATCGGGTCAAGGGCCCAAAATCTTCCCTTTCTACCACCTTCAGAAGCACCCATGTCGATGATTTTCTCTACTTGGTCTAGGCTCTCAAAATGTGGACCAAGAAGTCCGTTATAGCTGCCAAATTGAAGCGTATATGCCTTCTCATTCTTTTGAAGT
>JAKTVL010000142.1:0-20896 GCA_030557175.1 Petasospora japonica
AGCTAACAGGTACATCATGCAGTTGTTTGTTGAAGGTTATGGACTCAAAGATATAATAATGAGTTTGGAATCTCATTATTTGCTCAACAACGCATCCAAGATAGTTGGTTATTTAAGTGCAAATGCTCATGATTTTAAGAGGCAGCATGACCAAATTCCCCTTTCAAGGCTTAGAAGGAATTTTGATTCTACATGGAAAGTTAAAAAGGGTATTGTATCGCAATTGCTCAGCGTTACTTTGGAAAAAGAGCCCATTTATGGGTATTTGCTTGAGATTTTGAAAGTTGAGGCCATTGATGCTGAACAAGCTCTAAAGACTGATAACTTTGAATCTCTCAAGAACCTGATTTCACAAACATTGGATGTTGAAAGAGAACCATCAAAGGAATCAACTTCACCGGAGATGTTGCGTTCTATCAACTATTTCAATTTGGAATTGATTTTGCCTTTCCCATTGAACCTTGTGGCCCCAAGGACTGTGATTATTCAATATCAATTGATGTTTAGGCATCTCTTGGTTCTCCATTATACTGATAAGCAATTGAATGATACCTGGATGGAAATTAACAAGAATAAGATTTGGAAGTATGGTGGATTTGATAGGCCGATTCCTAAATGGATTTCCCGAGCAAGATCACTTCACGATCGTATGAAGGATTTCCTCAGAATTTATTTCGATTTCTTGACTAACGATGTCATTGATAAGAATTGGCTCGAGCTGATTAACAGATTTGATGGCGTTACCGATTTCGAAGAACTTTCCCAGTTGACACAATCATTTTTGAATACTGTGTTGAAAAGCTCCATTTTAACTACAGAGAAGTTGATTAAAATCTTGAGCAGGCTTATTCAAATCATTAATGCGTATTGTTCATTCTTGATGTCCTTAAGAAAAGTGTTGATTCTTTTAAATTTTGATTTGTTTCAGAAGTACAATGACAGATTGAAAGACCAAGATTTTGATTATAACAAGAATATGGAAAGATTAGAGAGATTGAATTCATACTTGAATGAATATCTGGACGGTTTTGGACAGCATCTGAGTGGTTTTGTCGAAGGATTGAGGTATTATGGTGAGCTTGAAACTACGGACTTTTTGGTGCTAGCATCTCGTTTAGAGCAAGCCTTCCCTGATAGTCAGTAATTTATTGAAACGACTGTTACGAAATGTTTTATAAAGGGTTTTGGGAACTAATAAATAACAATTTTGAATTTGGTGCATGATATACAACTTTCCAGTGTAGCGGAATGTCTATTAAGATCGTTTGATCGGGTCGATTATTTCTTGTTCTAGTTTGATTTCCATATCGACCAATGACGTCTCCTTCTGTTCTCTCAACTGCAACAATCTAATCACACCGGCAACCACAGCTGCAAGCACGGCAGTACAAACCATAGCAATGGCGCCTGGCCTAAACTTGGGAACACTTGTGGCTTTGTAAAGCAACAAAGAGTACCAAGCATTCACAGAGCTGCTGAACATGTTCATTGAGGCCAACACCATAGCACGTTCTTGCAGATCATGCCTCGTCACCAGATTAGCCCATGCAAAGAAAGACGCTTGGCCGGCGTACGATACACCAGCAAGATACTGAGCTGCAAATTGGACCGAGGTGTTCATTGGGTTAGCCAAAATCATGATAGCAGAGATTAGTAAACACGTTGAGATGATAATCGCCACATGCCAGTGATATCTCCCACCTGTATGATCCACATACAAGGCACAGAAGAACGTGGCAGCAATCCCGACTCCATAAATTCCCATAGGATAATGATTTGCTTGTGGGACAGTGTAACCTTGGTTTTTTAACCACAGGGCAAAAAGGGTGTTTGAACAGAACGACTCATTCTCTCCACCAAGAACCCATAAGAGGGAAAATCCCCACCAATGCCAGTGACCCAGCACACGACGGACCAGTGTCCAGTCAAAGTGATGCACCATTCGAGTATTTCTGACACGTTCCTTGGCCAGAATAATCTCATCCTGGCTGAAATAGAAGGCTTGACATGTGTCTGGTGTGTCTGGGAAGAATATGAATCCATAGACACAGATGGGTATTGTGATGATGAAGTCTATGATGAATAACCAACGCCATCCGGCAATTCCGCGGAGACCATCCATGTTTGTGTAGATGGCTGACTGCATGAATGAGGAAAATATGGACCCGAGTAATCCTGAAGCAGTGAAGACGGCAGATCGCTTTGTAAGCTCCGAAGTCTGCACACGTCCTGAAATAGGATCCACGACATCTTCAGCGTTATACCAACTCCCCAAGATCAGGTGAGCACCAGAGAACGTTGAAGATTCAAATAGCGCCTGGAAGAAACGGATTGCACATATCTGCCGGTAGCTGTGCACTTTGTAAAGTCCCAATGTTAGTACCCCCCAGGCTAAGCAGCAGAAGGTGAGCCAATACTTTGGTCGCACTCTGAGAAGGATCAAGTTGTTGGGCAACATCCCGACAATATAGCCGACTGTGAAGACAGTATTAATCACATTGTATTCGTCTCCCATCATCCCCAGGTCCTCCTTCATTCCAGATATGTAGGCATTTGCCACGTTGGAACGGTCGAGGTAATTCACCCAGTAGACGGAGCAGACATATGACAGCACAAACCAGTCGATCTTGAAGAGCAGCTTGCGCTCCTTTGGATCTGTAGGTGGGGCCCCCCATAGGAATTTTCTCACCCTGTTCATTTCTGTCCTTACCTGTGGGTTTTTCGTGATCAAACAGAGAGAAAGAGAGGCGCAAAGAGATTTTATATTTGCTGGTTGGACTGTAAACGAGTGATGACCTTCGGAAAAAACCGCCGCTGCGTATGTTGAACGAGCAACAAGTCACGCATGTGATCTACTCAGCGCTGGCGAAGCATAGCTTTTAAATACAATTTCTATTCCGTAAACACATTAACAAGGGCCATCAGGAAGCCTCCTCGAACAAAGTGTTCAAGGCGTTGTAGTTGATCTTCTTAGACTGGGTCTTCTTCTGGAGCATGCTCTTAGCACCATGCGCAGCCGATGAGCCCTCACCAATGTCTTTCATGGCGCTGGCAATGCCTTCACCTTCCAAGTCGTTGAGGGTATCAGTCTCACTTTTGGGTGCCGTTTTCTTCTTCTTACGAGGCTGTTGGTGTCCAGAGATCTCGTCAGCCTCTGCTTTGAGGCGTCTCTGTTCCTGCTCAAGAAGGAACTCCTCGTTAAGTCCTGTCCACACACGCTCCTTCAGCATGGACTCCTCCTCTGAAAGGAGGAAGTTCTCTATTTCTTCGTCATCAATGTCGTCAAAGTTATCTGGTGATGAGGTGACTCTCTCGAGCATCATCGCTGTCGTTGGAAGTAAGTGCAAGTTTCTTGGACGATCTGGGTCTTCCACCTCTTCAGGCTCATCTGATTCTGACAGTTGCTCCAGCTCTTCATCCACTTCTGCTGAGGGTGTACCCACTCGCGTAGAGTTAGCTGAAAGTTTCTCAAGCTTGATGTTACTTGACTTAGCCCGTCTCTCCAAGTCACGCTTCTGTCTCTGTTTCACCCTTTCAAGTTGATCAATAATCTCCTGCGAGTTTAAATCGACACCTATAAGAAGCTTCTTGAGTTCCGCTTCATCGCTGCGGTCCTTTTCACTGATATTGAACTTCTTTTCCGTTTCTTCATTCTCTCCCGGTAGCTCTTCTTGCATTCTCTTGATTTCATCCTCTGGCCCTGTCGTCATTTGATTCATAAGCCTGAGTTCTTCCTTTCTATTACGGAGAAAAGATGGTGGTGCAGTCTCTGGAATTGCCGTACCTTCCCTAAACTGTTTCACGGTCAACTTACCGGCTTGTGTATTCTTGAACTCATTCAATCTTCTTTGTAATGTCTCTTCACCAACATGTGCGACTGCAACGATCTCTGAATGTGTTCTTCGATGATTATTCATTCTTGACGCAAGAAGTAGGCATGCTCCAGCAACACCTGCGGGTCTTCTTCCCTCATGGATCCAATCATCAGACATCCTCTGCGCAAGCCTCACAGCGTCTCTAACAATCTTCACTTTATCATCACCAAAGTCCAACTTCTCAGCAAAATGCTGTATGAACAAAGACGGATCCGCTAAGGGGAGTTTTGTAATGTGTAAGCTCTTAACCATCTTCAGGAACGTGGCTCCAACGGAATAAACAGATATTTGTAATCTGGCAGAAAAGTCAATGAGCATATGATGTGTCTTCTCCTTACGGCATGCAACGTACAAGCACGCAGCGATTACATTCTGAGACCGTCTTCCCTTCACAAAGTTATTTGCCAAAGCCAAACTGAACCACTGATAGGCGGCATCTGACACATACTCAGGGATCCTTAAAGCGTTAGAGACCGCCCTGATCTTTCTTTTTGCGCTCGCCAACGTCTTAGCTCTGCTGTCCATAGAGTTACCACGAGGACCTGTGGCAAACGTGGCGTGTGCCTGGTCTGCTCCAACAAAGGATCCTTGCACCACCGCAGCACCATTGGACGTTTCTCCAAATGTGACTTCGGACACGATAGGAGCATCTTCGTAGACACGACCGCACTTGGAACAAGCCAAATCTGACGATGCAGAGAGGATATCACGTGTGAAGTCCTGGCAACCACAACTCTTACACTTCCTCACCATTTCTCACAGAGCGCTGAGGAGTCTGCCGCTACTGTCTTGACCCCCCAAAGGAGCTTTTGTTGTGAGTTGTTTTGATTTTTTTATTTGGTGCCTCCGCGCCTGTTTCCAAATACGGCAAGGTTGTGCGCCCTGTTCTCTGGGGCATCATGTCTGTAGATATGTGCTCTGGTCAGGGATTATTGGGGTATTACTACACTCTTAAGCAGTTCTCCGATGGTATGTCGGTATAAATGTGTGTACTAGATGTGTTGTGTGGGTGACGGAAATCATGCTCAGTCATCCCAGTACTTGGAGTCCACAAGAAGCGCAATGTTCACGCCTAGAAGGACGGCCGCAATAAGTGCTAGAAGAGAACTCGTAGGTTTTCTTGGCCCACTGGATCTCTTCTGTCCATAGAAGTGGTAGATGTTCTGGAAGTAGTTGAATGTGCCTAGCACTAAGGAGGAGGCAGACAGCACGAAGAACAGCACGCCCACAGTCTTGGAGAAGGTTTTACTAGAAAAATGAGGCGCATGGCCTTTAATTGTCTTCTCCGAGAGATCAAAGTCAAGGATCAGTGCAAGGGAAACTATGGCAAGAACACAGCTCAGTTTGCAAAAGAGCAGTAACGTTCGCTCAGCTTGGAGACAGTCCCTGGGTAGAGATGTGGTGATAGGCGCGACGAGACCCTCTTCAGACCAGAACCTTCGTGCTAAACTTCCTGCTCTGATCATTTCCAATAACCCAAAGGGAAGGGATGTTTGCAGCACTACTGATCTTCAGGATTTTCCTACTGGAGGTGATGTGTGTTCAGTGAAAAGTTGCCGATGCCTCCGCTCTATGCTGGCAGACTAGCAAGAGTTTCATCACTCGCTCATCATCATCATCATCATTATCAAACCAAGTGCTGACTAAGCCAAGTTTTTTTTTTTTTTTACAGAGGCATCTCATCGAAAATTTTTGGGACGCCATACAAAAGTCTCCACAGGCTTTAGAGCACGCCACCGACTTCGATTTTCCCAAGGAGCGCCGCCATAATGTCGTACCAGCCCCTTCAATACAATCCTGAACAGCAGGTGGCCGCCACTGTGCTGTGCTGCAACTGTGGTGTGCCGATGGACGGCTCCACGGGACTGGTGATGTGTTACGACTGTATCAAACTGACCGTGGATATCACTGATGGTATTCCTCGCGAGGCCAACCTTTCCTTCTGCAGAAACTGTGAAAGGTTCCTCCAGCCTCCAGGACAATGGATCCGTGCCGAACTGGAGTCCAGAGAGCTCCTTGCATTGTGTCTGAGAAGACTGAAAGGTCTCAACAAGGTTAGATTGATTGATGCCTCTTTCATTTGGACAGAACCCCATTCTCGTCGTATTAAGGTCAAGCTCACTGTGCAGGGTGAGGCAATGACGAACACTATCATTCAACAGAGTTTTGAGGTTGAGTATGTGGTGATTGCAATGCAGTGCCCTGACTGTGCTAAATCCTACACCGTTAACACATGGAGAGCCGCTGTGCAAATCAGACAAAAGGTGGCACATAAGAGAACTTTCTTGTTCCTTGAACAGCTGATTTTAAAACACAATGCTCATGTCGATACCATTTCCATTCAGGAGTCCAAGGATGGCCTTGACTTCTTCTATGCCCAAAGATCACACGCCATCAAGATGATTGATTTCCTTTCTCAAGTGGCACCTATCAAATCCAAGAGATCCGAAGAACTCATTTCTCAAGACACACACACTGGTTCGAACAGTTATAAGTTCACTTTCTCTGTGGAAATCGTGCCCATCTGTAGAGATGACCTTGTGATTCTTCCAAAAAAGATTGCTCAATCTATGGGTAACATTAGTCGTGTGGTTATCTGTTCCAAAGTGACCAATACTATCCAATTCATGGATGTCAACACTCTGCAGATAGCAGACTTGAATCCGAGCGTCTATTGGAAGAAGCCCTTCCCTACTCTTGCAGAGGCATCACAAGTTGTTGAGTTCATTGTTCTTGATGTGGAACCCACCGGACAGGTTAGAGGCAAGCATGTTCTTGCCGATGTCACAGTGGCCAGAGCAGCAGATATGGGTGTTAATGACCGTGAGTTCTACGTTAGATCACATCTCGGTGGTATCTTACATCCAGGTGACTCTGTGATGGGTTACTATACCGTCAACTCTAACTACAACTCTGATCTCTGGGACGATTTGAATCAGAACAACGTTCCAGATGTTGTGCTCATCAAGAAATACTACCAAAAGAAGAGAAAATTCAGAAACTGGAAGCTCAAGAGAATGGCCAAGGAACACGCCGATATTGTGGCCAACGACGAATCCAGAGCTGCAAGACAGGAAGCAGAGAGAGCAGAGAAGGATTACGAGCTCTTCTTGCAGGAGTTGGAAGAAGATGCGGAGCTCAGACAGGCCATCAACTTGTACAAGGACAAGAACGTTGCTCCTCCTCCTCCAGTCAACGAGGACGAGATGGACGAAGACGACGACGACGATGCTCCAGCGGTGGATATCGACGAGCTCTTGGACGAGTTGGACGACATGACTTTGGAAGACCAGTGATCAGTTACGTGTTTTGTCTGCATTTAATTTTTCGGTTAAGCATTTTGCATGCGGGTTCAAAGCTTTTTTATTGTTACTGTAGTTGATAGAAATGATGTAATTGAAGATGTTTTGTGGGGGACGTGCGTTTATCGATAACGTTTCAGAAAAACATATCCTTTGCCACCAACGAAGACCTGGCCAACGCATGCACAAAACAACCATAAAAGACTGGTCGAAATGTCGGAAACAACTCTCAAGTTCTCCTCTTCCAAGTCTTTTGTTGACGCCTCTTTTTTTCAGAAGCTTTCAACGTTGAAACTGGACCAATTCCGCCTCGATGACTCGAAGAAGAGAATCACTGCAACAGCCGGAATCAAGAGCATCTCGAAAGGCGAAGAGACGGCAGTTTCGCTGTCAGATGTAAGTTTCAGTGATCCTGATGACTCTCTATAGTGAGTATTTTCCTCTTTATTTGGTCGGTTAAGTATGCCGCTAACCCTCTGATCAGTCCCCCGGCCTCCACGCTATTTCTGCCGGGAAACATCACAAACTTTAACACAATAGAAGAATTCAAAAAATTGGACAAATCACAGTTTATTAAGGACTCTGGGTCATTGATTTATGAGGATATTGTATCCAAAAAGGTTCTGGATGATCCTTCACTATTGAATCGGTTTGAAGTCATCAGCTTTGCAGACCTTAAGAAGTTCAAGTTCTACTATTGGGTTGCCTTCCCCTCATTATTTTCACAATGGACGATTTCTCAGTCTTCAGTTATTACAGAGTTTCCTGAGTCAGTGGTGAATTGGGTTGCTACTTCAGATATTAAACAAAGGGGTCACTTTGTCTTTAAAGATGGCACTCCAAACCCCTTATCTCAACTTGAATTTGGAACCAAAGAAGTGCACGTGGGATTCATTGACACTTGTCTTGTTGAAAATAAACCATCTAAGCACCTTCAAAATTTCTTGACCGCAATGGCAATATATGGGTTCACTAAAGTGACACTGTCACTGTTCCGGTTGCCTGGCAAAAGCATCAAATTGACTTTGGAGCTCCAAGATGTTGATCAAACTAAGATCACAGGTTGGGAGCGTACATCACTAGGAAAACTTAGTCCAAAACTTGCAGATTTAGGATCACTAATTGATCCAGTACAACTTTCTGAACAATCTGTTGATCTTAATCTCAAGTTAATGAAATGGAGAGTGGCACCTGAACTGGATTTGGATGTTATTAAGAATACAAAGGTGCTACTCCTCGGTTCTGGAACCTTGGGAAGTTATGTTTCAAGGGCATTACTTGGATGGGGTGTTCGCCATATTACATTTGTTGATAATGGCAAAGTTTCATTTTCAAATCCTGTTCGTCAACCATTGTTTAATTTTGAAGATGTTGGTTTCGTAAAAGCAACGAAGGCTGCTGAGGCATTGAAGAAAATATTCCCTTTGGTTCATGCAGAAGGTTATGAATTAGAAATTCCAATGTCTGGACATCCTGTTACGAATGAAGAGAAACAAAAGAGTGACTATGAAAAAATGGAGAAGCTGATTGGCGAGCATGATGCAATTTTCTTACTCACTGATTCCAGAGAGACAAGATGGTTACCTACTGTCATCGGAAATCAAAAGGGTAAGATTGTTATCAATTGTGCTTTGGGGTTTGACAGTTATCTCGTGATGAGGCACGGCGTTGATGGCAATTTGGGATGTTATTTCTGTAACGACGTTGTTGCGCCGACGGACAGCTTGACTGATAGAACTTTGGATCAAATGTGTACAGTAACACGCCCTGGAGTGGCATTAATGGCATCATCGTTGGGAGTTGAACTGTTGGTTTCGTTACTACAGCATCCGAAAAAGCACCATGCTGGTCCAGATGAGAAGACTATTCTTGGTGGATTGCCTCATCAACTGCGAGGATTCCTTGACAGACATGAAACGATGAACCTCAAAGCTCCGGCTTATGAGCACTGTTCGGCATGTTCTAAGAAGGTCATCAACGCTTATGAGGAATTAGGATGGCAATTTGTAAAGAATGCGTTGAACAATCCAGATTATTTGGCTGAGATTAGCGGGTTGGCTGAAGTTCACGCAAAGGCGGAAGCTGCTCTAGCAGATCTTGAATTCGGGCTCTCAGACGATGACTGGTGATTACATCATAAATGCTCGTTACGGTTGTCTACTCTTATTCTTAATCTCAATCTCTTGCTCCAAATCACTCAAATAGCTCGTAATAGATTGAGTCTTACATAAGCTTGCGCCTGTGATGATATAAGCGATGAGCTTCCGGTATGCGCACGCATTGGGGAAGAAGATCCTCAAATTTTTTTTAAAGGCTGTCTGACCAGAAAGTCTCCCTATTGGTATTTTCACAACTACCCGCACAAATAAATCTTCAAAATGGTGAAGAAGAGAGGAGCAGCGATTCTTCCGAATAATATCATTCTTCTGCAGAACCTGGTAAAGCGTGATCCAGAGTCTTACAGAGAGGAATTCCTTCAGCAGTATGCTCATTACGAGTCCCTTAGAGACCTCTTCATGGCCAATCCAGGTGGTCAAAATGGTGACGCCTTTGCCGAACTCATTGGATTTGTAACTGCTGTTTGTAGCTGTTTTCCTAAGGAGACAGCTGACTATCCGGGCGAGTTGAAGGCCCTCATCACCAACAACCACAGAGAACTGACGCCAGAGCTCAGAGAGAAAATCATTCAATGTCTGGTCATGCTCAGAAACAAGGATGTGATCACCGCAGAGTCTTTGATACAGACTATCTTCCCATTATTGGCTGCTTACTCTGGTGCCTCCAACTTGAATTCCCAACATTCCAAAGTCCTCCGTCACCAGGTATACAGTACACTCATTACGTTGCTCAAGACACTCAATACCGGTGCCAAGAATCAAAAGATCAATCGTTCGACACAGGCCCTTCTCTTCAGTTTGCTTGAACAGAAGGACGCGCAAGGACTGTGGGCCACTAAGCTCACACGAGAGCTTTGGAGAAGAGGTATTTGGGATGATTCTCGTACCGTTGAGATCATGACGCAGGCCACCTTACATCCAGACTCTAAAGTTGCCTATTCGGGCGTTAAGTTCTTCCTTGGTGCTGACAAAGAAAGAGAGGAGGCTTTTGAAGAAGAATCTGACGAAGAAGGTTTTGATCTGGGTGCCATGAAGCATAAGATGACTGTCAATAAGAAGAGTGGTAAAGCAAAGAAAAAACTTGAGAATGCCATGAAGCAAATGAAGAAGAAAGATAAATCAAAGCACTCAGCTACATACTTGAATTTCTCTGCCATTCATTTACTACGTGATCCTCAAGGATTTGCTGAACAGATCTTTGACTTCCATCTAAATGGTAAAAACTCAAACAAGTTTAATTTGGAACAGAAGATTGCCCTTATGAATCTTGTTTCCAGACTAATTGGTACCCATAAGCTGACTGTATTGGGTATCTACACTTTCTTTCTCAAATATCTTACGCCAAAGCAACGTGATGTAACTCAAATTATGGCTGCTGCTGCCCAGGCCTCTCATGATCTCGTCCCACCTGAATCCATCAACGTCGTTGTTCGAAAACTAGCAGACGAGTTCGTTTCTGATGGTGTTGCTCCTGAAGTTGCCGCGGCTGGTATTAACACCATTCGTGAGATCCTTGCTAGAAACCCATTGGCCATTGATGAGACTCTATTGCATGATTTGACAGAATACAAGGGTTCCAAGTCCAAACCAGTTAACATTGCTGCTAAGTCGCTTATTTCTCTTTACAGAGAGGTTGCGCCAGAGATGCTGAAGAGAAAAGATAGAGGAAAAACTGCCACTATGGAGATCAGTTCAGGCGAAAAGCGTGGTTTGCCACAATTTGGTGTTGACAACAATGTTTCTGGTATTCCTGGTATTGAATTGTTGGCACAGTGGAGAAAAGAGCAAGGATTAGAAGGTGATGATGATGAGGATGAGGCCGCAGCTTGGGAAGTTGATGATGAAGAGATTGATTCTGACGACATTGAAGGTGATTGGGTTACTGTGGAATCTGACAAGGAGTATGACGTTAGTGATGATGAGGACGACAAGATGAGTGATGTCAAGGACGATAAAGAGGACGATGAATCAGATTCGGACCTTGACCTCTCAGATGATGAAGAAGCTGAAGAGAATGATAAGAAGGAGGAAGTAATCAACAAGCTTACAACTTTGGATCCAGTCTCTGCATTCAGAGAACTTGCCTCAACACGTATCTTGACACCAGCGGACTTCCAAAAGATCCAAGAACTTAGAACACAAGCTGGCTTGGAGAAAATCATGGGCACAAAGGGTCAACGTAATGAAGAGGCTGTTGATTCTGGTTCCCTTGTTGGACCAGTGAAGTACAAGCAGCTCCGTGAAGAGAGAATTGCTCAGGCTCAAGAAGGCCGTGAAGACAGAGACAAGTTCGGCTCGCGTAGAGGTAAACGTGATGCTCCACATTCTACCACAAACAGAGAAAAAGCGAGAAAGAAGAATTTCGTCATGATGATTCATAAGAGAGACGTGCAAGGTAAGGCTAAGAAGTCATTACGTGATAAGCAGAAGGTCTTGAGAGCGCATATAACAAAGCAGAAAAAGAAGGGTCACTAAGTGGGCTTAAGAGAATAATTTATCGAATGGTTACGCAGGGTTATGTTTAGTTTTCTAGAATTGTACATTAAATTGATATGATATGTCGTTAAGTAGCAGTATTTCAAGCCTCTTCCCTCTTGTTTCTGTGCTGCTTCTTAAACTTTTTTTTCTTCGGTTCAACATCAATACCAGCTTTTCTCTTCTGTGTCTTCCTCTTTTCACCAAAACCATCTCTATCCATATCCATCAGGGCCTCTCTCTTTGCATCGCTTGTAACATTAAGGGAGTGTTTGATGACTCCGTTATCTGTGATCTTTTCGTACTTATCCATTTTCTTGTTAATTCTCTCCTCTATGGCATGAATTCTCTCTATATCTCTTTCCGTGATAATACTGATGGACTCACCACTTCTCCCAGCACGAGCAGTACGACCAACTCTGTGAACAAAATCATCAGGATCAGCAGGAATATCATAATTGATCACAAGCTCGACTGTAGGGATATCAAGACCACGAGAAGCCAAGTCTGTAGCAATTAGGACACGAGCAGCACCCGCCCTAAATCTGTGAAATGCGTTTGTTCTTTCTGATTGCGGCATCTCGGAGTGTAATGAGGTAACTCTGATATCCAAAAGGCGCAGCGTTCTTCGTAGCACCTCTGCAGTATGTGTTCTGTTGACAAAGACAATTGCTGAGGCCTCTTTGTTGTCCTCATATGTCAGAATGCTGTTGAGATAAGCCTCCTTAACGTATGATGGAATGAAGATATATTCCAACTTGAGCGTATCCGGAATGGCCACCTTGTCCACGGACTCGATCTCATGCATAAACACAGGTAGTTTTCCCTCTCTCTGTGGTCTTTTCGCCAGTTCCCTTACTTCATCTGTTACTGTGGCAGTGAACAGCAACGTCTGACGGTCTTCTGGAGGTGGGAGGACGCTGAGGCATCGTTGGAGATCCTTTGCAAAACTCTCAGAGAGAAGTCTATCTGCTTCGTCGAACACAATAAACTTAGTTCGTCTGAGACCACGGATAGTGTCTGTTCCGCTATGCATAATATGGTCAGCCAATCTTCCCGGTGTGGCAATAATGAAGTGAGGTCTGTTCTTCAACTGGATTGCCTGTGCCATCATGTCCTGTCCTCCCACAATGATCCCGACTTTGATATTTGCCGGTGATCCAATAGCGCAGAACTGTTCCGCAATCTGGAATGCCAGTTCTCTGGTTGGTGTAAGAATCACACCAAATGGTCCAACTGGATCCTCAGCCCATTTAGTCAGCATTGGAGCGGCAAATGCTATGGTTTTACCAGAACCTGTCTTTGCGCCTCCGATAACGTCATGTCCTTCTAGCGCTTTGGGGATACACGCCTTCTGGATTGCCGTCGGAGTGAAGATCTTCATAGCATTAAGAGACTCCTGAAGCCACTGTGGGCAGCCCAGGCTTTTGAAATCAGACATCGAGTTTGATCTTTTTATTGTTCTTAATGCTCATCACCACGGCAAGAAGGAGACCTTTATAAATTTTTCTGGTGCGCGATGAGCTGCCATTTATTTGCGGGTAAATAATCACGCTGCCTTATGTCTCTCTATTCAACTCAAGTCTAACACAATTGGACCATCTGAGGGTTGCGAGTTAGACTACGCCATCGTTTTTTAGTGTTGAAAGCAGCACACATTTTTTCTCTGTTAATTTTCTAGGTGTGGACGGTGCTTCCCAGATTCACAAGCTCTAGAGATACCAACCCATCGTCCAAGGAGAGGAATGAGAGAATGCATAGTGATGGCATCTCATTCACATCAATTGAATACCGGAGTATTACTCTGCTGCCGTTCTACCGACTCTTGCTTCTGGTGTTTGTTTGCTTTTTTTATTCTTGCCTTCTGCACTGAGCTCGGTAGCACATGAGACTGGCATCTCTATTAGTTGCTTTTATCACTGAGAATCAGTGTAGGAATCCCCATAACCATGTTAAGAACTAAATATATTGCTGAACAAAAGCTGCAATGCTGAACACAAAAAAAGAAAACAACACCCACCTTAAACACCCTTGGAAACAAAATAACCGGTCCAAAATGCACTAAAATTATAATATAAAACGAGAACTTAGATCCCTCCCTGCAGCTCCATCACTTTTTGATCAATCACCGACAGCAGGTACGCAGGACCAGCTTTATGACAAACTTCATGGCCTCTAATTGCCTCGAGGACTTGGTGGATGTCGACATCAGAATCCAATTCGTTTAGATACTCCCAGGCCTCTGCGACAGTCAACCTCTTGTGATCATACGGTATTTCCGGGTTGGCCAATTGGTTTGTTGCGTGTGATAATGTAATTCCGTTAAACCTGTCTGTAACCGGGAACGAGAATTCTCCATTCGTCGTCATTTGTGGTGCAACGGAAACATGAGACCCTGACGGCACACCTCCTTGTAGCAGCAGCTTGTTCTCTGTGGATATCACAATATTCCGTTTCTTTAAGGCCTCTAATTGCCTTCTTAGCTCATCTTTATCCGACTCGGATTGGTTCAGCTTCTCCTCCAGTTCCTTCAGCTTCATCTCTTTACGTTCCCTGAATGCTCTTTGAGCAGCTCTGTTTTGGGCCTTTCTCTTCGCCGCCAGCTCTTGCTCTGACAGCCCCTGGGCGTCCTGCTGGATTTTCGCATTCAGCTGCTTCATGTCCTGTGTCTTGGGCGGCAAGTTGCCGGACATGCCCAACGGTGACGATGACTTGTCCGAGTGCGAATCCGTCACGCTTGTGTTGTTCTGCAGCATCTCGTCCAGCTCGTTCTCGCTCTTGATGATCTCGGCGTCTGCAGAGAACCCCGGATGAAGAAGCGCCTGTGCCTGCAACAGGTCACAGTCCTCCTTGGAGTTCTGGTGCAGGTTCCCAGACGTCAGGTCTCTTGGGTGGCTAAACGGAGACGCATCCGTGGCGAAATACCCCTGGCCCCATGCTCCCGTCAGATCAGACATCTGCATAGGGTCCGCGTTTGCAAAGTCGTAGCTCATCTCGTCCGTGCGCCCTTTCCGGTCTCTCCTGCTACGCACGCTGCTCAAGGGTCCTTGTCGAGGCAGTGGCGGGGGTATCCAAACCAACGTGCTTGTGAACCCACGCTCTTTTGCCGCTGTCAGCTCGAAAGCGCGCCGCCAATCCCATCTTGGAGAGGAGCACAGCACAGGCCGGGTAAGCTTGCGCGCCCGCTTATGTAATCACAAGAGCTTTTAGCGCGCCGCCGCTGCTGCGGGGGGGGCGCCCTTCATGTGGGGGAGAAGCACCTCGGGTGGCTAAGAATAAGACCATGTAGGGCACTCTGCGTCACGATGTGACGCAGAGTGCACGGCCACCTTCCTGGTGTTTTGCTGTTGCACGTCAATGGGAGAGCAGGCTGCCGGTGGCGCCTCCGAGGGAGCGGCGTCCCCAGCCACGGGCACGGATGGCTGGGGTGTAGCGAGCGGTGTTTGTATGCAGCTAATGGATTGGTGGTTATACGGCGGCGCGGTGCGGCAGCAGCCTTCTGGAAGCTCTTGATGTGTTCTCGACCTGTTTTAAGCTTCGGAAGCTGTCAAGCACACACCCACACTCGTACACTTCCGCGTCCTTTAATTTTACGAAACCTTGATTGCACCATTCTATATATAAACTGTTTTTTGTTTTGTCATTTTTCTCCATGCACGTTTGGCCTCCCGAATTACATTTTTGATGGTTGCATGCTGTCAAAGCTATGCTGGATTTATTTGGCTGTTTCAATCCTTGCTTCGAGTATTGAAAAGGAGCCCAAAATCCACACTCCTCGCGGCTGCTGCTTCCCCCTCCCCTGCCCCCGCACAATAGTATATTGTTCTCGTGGCCTACAAAAGTGAAGGCTAGAGCCAGCAAGCTACCAAGCCGTACCCGCCCGCCCCGCCTCGATCATAGCTGGTGTGCGCATCCAGCGAGCCCCATCGCCTCCCTCCCTCTCTTATTTTTCACTACCCTGTGGGCACTTTGGCTGTCAGCCTTGAGAACTGAGGTGAGGTGTCCCTATGTTCGATAAGAGACGATTATATCCTGCATCCTTGGGACATCATAAGCTTCTCATATTACAAGCGTGTGAGCTCTCGACGTCGATCTTGGGAGTGGTTGCAGGCTGCATTGGGTTCGTATTCTGGTTCAGGCTGTCATCCCAACGGCAAGTCATCTTTCGACTACGACTACTCTTGATACTTATTGCATTCGACTTCACAAAAGCTTTATTGATATTGGTCATCTCCGCGCGCCGAATAGCGACGCTGAGCACATTGCTGGGCGACCCACGTTATGACACTGCCTTTTGCGATGGAGTCGGATTCATAGTGTCTGTGTGTACCTTTTATTCTGACTCCATTATGTTTATGATGGCTCTGCATAACGGCCTGTTGATGTTTTGCCCCAATCTGACCAAAGTTTATAGAAGGAGATTACCTTCATCAAGAGCTACCATTCAAAGCATCAAAGAGATCATACTGCTCAAACGGCCCCCATGGAAAGGTGTCGATTCACACGGTCCCAACGCGCAGATTGTTACCATTAATGAGGGGGGAATCTTCCCTTTCAGGGTCTACATCTTTCCGCTGTTTTTTATAGCTGCCGTGACACTATCTGGAGTGCTGTTCATTGGGCCTGGCGCTCACTATGACAACAACCCAATTTGCAGCGGTCCACAGCAGCCAGTATGGAAAACACTCGTGTCAGACTGGGTGTTCAAATACCTCACTTTCGTCACCATCGTGGTTGTCTATTCCTCTATTGCCATCTACGTCCAGTTCCATTTCCATAAGATTGACAAGTCCAAGAGAAGCGTCTATGCTGATGAAGGTGGTGGGGATGACGCGTTGAAGAGCTTGAGACAAGAGCTAATGGACATGACGCAGGACTCCACCGAGAGGAAGAGAATTGCTGCTAGACGAGAGGTTACTCACTTGATCATTTATCCGCTGGGGTATATTCTCGTTTGGACTGCAGCGGCAGTGATTGAAGCGTGGAACTATGCCAGAGGCGATGAAGACGCGATACCCTATGCACTACAGCTAGTGACTGTTGTGACGATCCCGTTGAGTTGTGTTGTGGATATCGCCATCTTTCTTGTCCGGGAAAGGCCATGGATGTTCACCGAAGAACGAATGAAGAAGTCGAGCGAATGGAACTACGAAGACCTCGAGCTAGGCCAGGACGGACACGCGTTGGTGCGACTTGAAGCGAAGGAAGTTGAATTCCCTGGCAGCGCCCCCAAGTCCTCGGAGAGGAGAACGGGGTCGAGGACAAGGTCCGACGCGACACAGGTGAGCATGACGGACTCTCTCAACGGGCACCGTGGGGACCTTGGAGAGGGTCTTGATGATGACGACGGAAGCATGATGGACTTTACGGACTTTCTGAGAACGGCGGGGCCCGAGACACTTGGCCGCGGTACGCAGGGTTAGCCTCCTCTCTTGGACCCAAACACTACAAACAAGGTGGACAGCCTGTTTTGGCCTTGCAGGAAGCTGTCTAGGTTGGTTTGGTGAGCGCCGCTGAAATACCGCTGGGAGTTGGAAGTTGGCCAACGCTGCAGAACAAGATCCGGGTGAAAGCGGGATAACCATGGCAACAGCGCCCTTTGTTTGGCCGCTGCGACAACAACAAGTGCGCCACGGCGCCACCCCGGAAGACGTGCAGGCGCCGTCCCAGCCAAAAAACCGTGCAGCCGTGTATATATAGGACTCTCAACACACATACGAATACAGGGTCAATGTTTGGGGCGCAACAGCGAGGCCACCGGCAGCATGGGTGGGCAAATACGGCGCGAAAAGCCGACGCAAGTGGACCCAAACACGATAAGAGCAGAAAAGCCCAATGCGTCACGTCGCGGGAAGTCGCAGGCAACTAAAAAGCTCCACAATGCACCACCCATCAGCCACGGGAAAGTGCAGCGCCATCACACAATACTCAAGAATGGATGGCGGAGACGCTGATGCCCTCTGGTGCGTCTCTGCGTTTCCAGAACCATATCACCACCACCACCACCACCGCCGCCGCCGCCACCAGCCTTCCCCCAGCAGATCCCCTTCGGCGCCCACCTCGACGAGCGGGAGATGCACACGTGGATTACTATTCGTCAAGCAATCGGGCGGGCTTCCGCCTTCCCAAAACTCAGCGGTCGCTTTGGGTCCAGCTCAGCCACAACAACCTCTACATCGCTTTGGGAAGGCGCACCCCCCTACAGGGACGAATCAGCCGCAGCCTCCACGCCTTTCGGCACTCCTAGCCCATCAGCACGGCTACGACAGTAGGTGCCCGTGGCGTCGGCGATGAGTTCACTCGCATCCGTTGGCCGGGCGCCCCCTCCTGGTGAAGTTGCTCGTTGCCGAGGCACCTTGGCTTGGCACATTGGAAGGGAAGCGGGAAGGCAGTTGTTGGCCTTTGAGGCGGGCCGTCCTGCACACCCGCGCAGCCTTATTGCAGGCGGATGGGTGGGGTGGGCGGGACCTCGATCTCGATCTCGATGTTTCTACTGCTCTCAATAAAAAAATGATCGTCATTTCGTTAGTACCCAAAACATTATTACCTCGATAAACATGTGTGTCAAACAGAAAACACAAAGAAACCAAAAAATATACAAAAATGAAAGCAAAAAGAGTGGAAGCGGTTAAATTCTATCGTCCCAAATGTGCACCTTAACAGACACTTTGCCCTGTGTAAAGGCGCTCTCAACGTCCAAATCATCAACCAAGGGACTGAAGTAGTTCTTTGCCTGGTTCTTGTAGTACAGTCTCAGGGCGTTGGCCTCGCACTCAAGCCTCTTGGCAATACTGTTCTTAACGTCGGCAATCCCTGTCTTGGTGCGGGGGAGTCGTAGGGCAAAGATATCATCAACGTAGTACACTTTCATCTTGATATACTGGTCTTCGATGGAAAATGCGGACCCGTTACGGCTTCTCTTGTGAGCGAACAGTGGCTCAGTTGGCGCCGTCATCCAATCATGGGCCTCCTGCTCTTCGTGGATGGTTGAGGTAGAAATAGATCTCTCCTTAGCGAAGGTTGGTGTTTGGCTGAAGGTTGGTGAAGGCCAAATTTTTGGTGACTCCATCGGCGAGTTCATTGATGAAAGACTTGTAGCAGATGTGGTGCGCTCACCTTTTGAAGAGGCGAATGATTGAGGTGCCTGCAGCGGTAGCGGTGGGGTCACTGAGGTTTGAATGCTGAGCTGGGGCTTTGTGGCTTTTTGGACATTGGTTGGTAGAGGTCTAAGAAGATCCTCGATGGAATCATTCGAAAGTTGGGTATCTTCACCCAATTCGAGATCGCCCAATCTTGGTTTGGACCAGTCGTCAAGGATCTCACCATAGTCTAGTTGAGACTTGTTCTGAACAATTTTGAATATGTAAACGTTCAAACTTTGGCATCGTTGAAGTAGTATGCTCGATAGAGTTTGTAGGTCTGGTCTTGGAATGGGATCTGGCAGTGCTGGAAGTTTTTCTATAATGGACTCTTCGGTCTCGCTCTTCTTTCTATTGGATAAGACATGATCCAAAATGGAGCAATGTAATTTGTAAAAATCTTGGTAATAACGGCACAGGTATCTTTTCTTGCCATCACTGAGTGCGATGTCGACTCTATACCAGTATCTTCCGTTATAAGAATTGGCATTTCTAACAAGTCCTGAAACCGGGAAGGGATCGAGCCCATCCGTTGGATAGTTTGGTTCCGGGTATGGGGACTGCAAAGAGTAGTAAGTTTGGTCGCTTGTACTTGTACTTGTCCTTGGGTCGGTGGCAGTCGTACCAACAGAGGAATATTTGGCATTGTCTCTCGTTCTAGGTGACGAGGAAAGCGAGGAGTGGGACGAAGTTGCTGATCCAGCCAATGGGCGCTCGATCAGTCTTTCCGATGAGGAAGCAGAGGAAGTAGTAAGAGCCTTTGAATTATCAGAACTTGGACGTGAAGGAGACGTGTCGCTTTCATTCCCTGCCTGTGAAAGCCACTTCTCATCTGACTTGGGGTTGGCTTTTTCTCTGTTCAATCTGACAATTCTGACATATGATGCCGGAATGAGCCCTGGCTCGCTGATTCTTCCAATGGGTTTTACCAAGATCCAGCCATTTCCCTTTCTCCCGAGTAACTTGACGGCTTCGCCGACACCAACGCTCAACTCATACTTATTCTCAGCCTTGAAGTCGAATTTTGTGATGAGAATGACAGAGCTCTCAGGCGAAGAGCGTGGGATCGAGCCTGTTCTGACGTGACGACTCGTCGGTGCGACTGCGGTGTAGTCATCGAGCACCTCTGTTGGTAGCGGCGGTAATGGGGACATTACAGGACCAGAAATCTTGAGGTTCTTCATGGACTTGGACTTGGACAACCGCAACATGGTGGTGGGAGCTCTAGCTTTGTAGAGGAAAACGAGCCGGCGGTTGGTTGAGTAGCTCTTTGAATAAGAAAACGCTGGAACGGTATGGGGAATGTCGGCGGCGCTCCCAAAATAGCTGGGGCTTGTTGGTATGTTTTGCTAGCCACGACGGGGCGGACTGTCGGCTATGTGTGGTGAGAGGAATGTGCGAAAAACCGTTGCCGCGCTATGCGTTTCCGATGCAGCTGCGCTTGGATTGGTGATGACAGGTGCTGTGTGTGACGAGACCTGGTGTTGACAGTGCCAGAGCAGAGGGTAGTGAGAAGAGAGAGAAGCGAAAGAATTCTGGCCGCTTGTTGATGTTTCGTGCCCGCCGGTTGCGCCATACAGTATATAAGCAAAAGCCGACCCTCCTACCTTCCTTCCAAGCTGGATGTTTGTTTGTTGCATGCACACGTCTGACGCATGCGTACGCATCTCCGCGTCTGTATTGGTCCTAATGGTGGGCATGCGAGAGAGAGAGGCCGATTTCGAGAGGTGGGGCCTGGTCTCACCGCAGCCGCCACGCCCGAGGAGTGTGCCCCTTGTTGGACTCCCTGGGGGCGCCGTCTGTTTCTTAGAGCACTCGGTGGCCCTCTCTCTCTCTTGCCCTGTTTTTGATGGCGTGGCGGCGCGCCGTTGCGTGTGTGCTGTTTGTGCTGTGCTGTTGTCTGTGCTGTGCTGTGTGTGTGTGTGTCGCGCGCTCGTTGAGTGCCTTTGGAGGGATTCTGTAGCTCTAAGGTCCTGTGATGAGGGGGG
>JAKTVL010000143.1:0-20843 GCA_030557175.1 Petasospora japonica
GGGGGGGGGGGGGTCTTAAACGTTATCGCCCCCTCCATCTTTATGCGTCGCTTAGGTGATAGACAAGAGGGGCCCAGTGACTCCCCGTCGCTCAAATTCCCGCTTACCAGGAACTTTAATTGGGGGAGGCCATGGGCACACGCAACCTATTGTTGTGCCGAACTTGTATGCTATTCCTGGAGACGGCGACACACACAGATTGACGCAAATGGAGTTTTGGACAGGTCGCAGCTGCGTTTCATGTCCCATTCTTCCTAGCCAACCTACCCGCCGTGTGGCCTACATTGAAAACATCAGAGCAATGGACACAACAAAAGAGATCAAGACATTTCCAGAGCTGTAAAAAAGCCACACGTTTATCAGGTTTGCTGCGGGTGTTATGGCCAATCGCCATACAGGGTTCGCCGTCGCCAGGACAATGGGCAGTTGCAAGGCGCGATCTCACTATCATGCTGCCGATGACGGATGATCAATTTGCCCCCCCCCTAGCGAGAAATGCACAAGCACAAGCACAAAGGGGGGGGCGTCTACATACGATTGACAGCCATGGACAGTCCTACGTGTGGGTGCCTCCCTTTTCCCCGGCCTAGTCCATGGGGGAGATTTGTTGTCGCTCGACATACCCGGCACGTGTGCCCAGAACGCTCTATCGAGGGCTCTGGCGAACTCACCGACCGGGTCCGGGTCAGACCTATGTCGGGTAGACCAAACGTGATGGTGCCACCTGGGTTTGTTGCCGTTCTGGTCCCCTTTCGCCCCGGTCACGCTACCAGAAGTGCAATCTTCGGCAGATCTGACGGGGTCTGCTCCCTCACAGCTCAAAAGGATGACAGCACCCCATCCCCGGCGAGCGATATCCTGAAAAACGCCACAGCATCAAGTCGAAGCCCCCCCAGGAATGGTCTCAAAGTCCTTTTTCGTCGCCGCGCTCAGAGGGGAGTGTGTGTACTTCTGTGTAGTGCGTGTCCAAACATCCTGTGTGTCCCTACTCCCTATGGGATCTTCGCAACAAGGAGATCAGTCGTCTGCAACAACTTCCTGACATCGTGGATTGTCAATACGAATTCTCATGCATACACCAGACGCCTCGCATTTGACTGTAAACGTGCATTTTTTGTGTTGTTTACGTGGGACAAAGGACAATCGATGACGGGTGGAGTCGATCCAGCCAAACAATCGATAGGACAAATCGACCGCTGCGCAGCACGACCGTCAATAAGTTTCTTTATGGGGGGAGTTTTGTGAAAGTGAAAAGGGCGGTATAGTTGTTCGGGGCGTCCCGACATTTGCAGACTATTGAATACGCAAACAGGAGGCCTGCTAAGGGCATAACTGCCCTTTCTAGCCAGTCATTGAAACCTACAATCAGGGGCGCTTCGACGATATCCCAATTTTTAAACTCTAATATGCAGGAAGGACAACAGGGCAGACCCAAATCAGAAAGGGCACACCTGCGACACGTAGAGATCAAGAGGGTTGGCCCCTCATCTCATCGATTTCTGATTAGAGTTAAATAGAGAGCTGGGACCCACCCTTTCTAGCGGGGTGGGTGGTGCACCCGCGTAGCTCATAGAAGCGGTAAACTCCCGATTCTACCCAAAGCTGTCTATCCGCTCTGATAATAAGCCTCACTACCCACGCCTCAACCCTCATCTATCCTCTATCCCACAACTATTCTACAAAAAGTTTTTGAACATCCGCTAGCCTGGAAGTCCGATTCTACACACCCAGCTTTAATCATCTATTGGAGACCACACGCCAGTCCAAGTAAACGAGAATTACAACTCGAGCATAGATCCAGAGAGATACAAACAGATATGGCAACCAAGAACTCTTTGATAACCGTTATTGAAGGCATTGAAGACGACCTTGAGAACCTTCATGGGCTCGAAAAGGCTCCTTTAGGGTCCGACTATGAGCCAAAGTCCATTAGCAACCTGCTTCCAACTTCCTTTTCATCCTCCGAGGATTCAGAGATGGAAGATTCAGATGCTGAGTCTGACTTGCAGAAGCTTGAACTTCTCCATGATGATCCTGAGGAAGAGGAAGAGGAGGAAGAGGAAGACGGTGAAGAAAGGGAGCATGATGAAGATGAAAGAGAAGAAAATGGGATTGAAGAAGCTGTTGATGATAAGAAGAACTTTGAAAGCACCTTCCGTGGCCGTCCATCTTCTTGTGTCTTTGTTGCAAGTCTTGCTGCAAGTTTGACTGATGATGAATTGTCAGTTTCTGTGACCAGACATTTTGAACAATGGGGCGAATTAGCATTGGTCAAAGTCTTGAGGGATCCCTCTAATAGACCTTATGCCTTTGTTCAATACACCAATGACCAGAACGCAAGAACAGCCTTAAGAGAAGCTCAGCACACTACTCTCAATGGAAGAGCCATTCGTTGTGAAGCTGCTAAGGTCAATCGTACCTTGTACATCGCAACCTGTAATGGTCATGAAGTTACTCTTAAGGAGATCAAGGAAGCTTTGGAAAAGTACGGAGAAATTGAACAGATGGTTGGTAACAATGATTCCACTTACAGAAAGTCTAACTTGAATAAAGCTTGGTTCGCTCAATTTGCGTACAGAGATGATGCCATCAGAGCTTATGCAAACCTAAGACTGAGTCCAGATTGGATCGTGGAATGGGCTCAGAACATTGAGCATCCATCCGAGACCTCTACTAGAGGTGAGGAAGATATTGAGATTGACAGATGTTCGATCTTTGTTGGGCAACTTGACAACAAGGTTACCAAGGAATTGTTAAGTGAGAGGTTCTCCAGACATGGTAAAGTTTCAGAGGTTGTCTTGGTTAACAGACCGAACAACAACTTTGCATTCATCAAGTTCGTAACTGAAAAGGCTGCTGCTGCTGCTGTTGAAAGAGAGAACCACGCGGTCTTCATGGAGAAGACCATGCACGTCCAATACCGTGAACTGCACCACAAGAAGAAAAAGTTCAACACACACACCCCAAGATTGAATCTTGCACCACCACCAGTTAACTTACCTTCAAGAAGAGCTAGTACAGGATCTGGATTTGCAGAAAGCATGGGAAGAAGCGCGATGGGTCACTTTGGTGTTCCGAACCTTCGTTCTGCATCTATCAGTGGCAAGCACACCGGTGGTAAGCTCGGTCCAAACCATCGTTCAGTTTCCTTCAGCAATGATAAATCCAACAAGTTCTATGCCTACGATGGTGAACGCCATTTTGCCAACACTCCTTCCAAGACTCAGGAGGGCAATACTCACAGCTCCACCGATAAGCAGACTCCGCTTTCATCTCCAAGCAACCATACTTTAAACTCCTCCTCCAATGGTGAAGCCAAGTCCTTGTTCTCTGCCACTTCAGTTTCTGCATCTGAGAATCACACGAATGATGAATCAGCCAACCCAACCTATGCAGCTTATGCCGCCAAGTTGCCAATGAGAAGAGGTATGAATCACCATATGATTCCACAAAACTCTAACATTGTTCAAGCACCTCATCCCCCACCATCATCGTATTATTATTATGCATTCCCTCCAAAGGAGAACCTCGTTTATGACCAATCTTCATTCCCACCAATGGCATACGCATCTTATCCGTACTATTACCCAGAATCATCAATGGTTGAATTCCCACAAGCTCCAGGACCAATGAATGCCAACGGTGTAATCCCACCAGCACCTTATTACATGTATTACAGTGTTCCACAGACTCCAAACTTTGCAGACCCAAAACAGTCTCCACTTACTGATGATGGCGCATTTGAAAATCCAGGCCAAGGTGCTGTCAAAAATGAAATCGACTACTAATATTTGATTTCTTGAAGAAGTTATGCACGCTCTGATCTTAAGGCGATTTTGAGCTGTGTGGCAACTTTATGATTGCTTTTCATCTATTTCAATCCTATTATTTATGTGTTTGTTTTATTTTTTTATTTTTTTATTTTTTTTAATATCTCTTCTCCCTCTTTTTTTACTTCTTTATTTCGTCTCCTCCCCTTTGTGATTTGCTTCAGATTGGTTGTTAAGTTTGTGGAACATTTCTTCGTCTTGACCGTGCCGATCTGAAGAGGGCACTAGCTGGTTTAGTGCTCTTTCTTATATGGATTTGATTTATCAAAATTTTTTATGAATTTCTACTTCGAACGAATAGTCGTAGGTCATAATGGCAACATAGCATTGAAGGAGATACCATAAAAGAAAGGAGAGTCATAATGCAAACAGTGCATTTCCAGCATTAATCTTCGTTCAAGAACAGGATTTCTTGCATCTTCAACTTCATCAAGTTTCTGCTTGCCTCTGCGGCCGTCACCATCATCTTGTCGCTCTGTTTTCTCTTCTTAGCCACCAACGGATCATAGCCTGAAGAGTCCAGATTGGACCTCTGGGCAGAGCTTCTGGAGCCCTGTTTTCTATTTCGGCTCAAACTTTGAAACGCCTCATTCTTGCGTCTATGCATTCTCTCCTCGGCGTCTTGAACCATATCCAAGTCGCTATCAACGTCATTCATCTCAGAGTCGCTCCCATCAGAGTCTTCCGCCTCCTTTCCCATCCTGCTCAGCAGGTTTGCCTTAGTGAACGGAGATAGTTGTGATTTCTGGAGTGATGATTGCCCAAACTTCTCGGGAACCTGTGATTGAATTCGGCCCATCAAATTTAGGGGATCCCGAGGCTGCTGGTGTTGTTCTCGAGGACTCCAACGATCCACTAATTGATGGTCTGGTGAATGCACTGATCCCAGCTTTGCATTTTTTCTAGCGTTTCTCTCGGCATTGGATGACTTGAGCTCAGCTTTCTTAATTCCATCAAGCTTGTGTTCCAAATCAGTCAATTTGTCGTTCAAGAATTGCTCCATTTGGAGTCTTTGCTCTTGTTCATCGCTGCCATTATTGACCAGACTGCTGATCCAGAATTTGTTCCATAGGTTGGATAAGATCATATGGTCAACAGCACTCCTGAATACTTCAATGGAGAGCGAGTAGTACTTCGATGCATGCATACCAAAGTCTTTGATCTTCTCCTCTGGGATGTTTGCGCTTTTCCCGCCCTTCTTTTTCAACGTTTCCTTCGACCTCTTAGCATTTGAAGGTGATATACCCAGCGAGCCTAAGCTTCCAACTTGATTAGTATTTTGATCGATGTACTTCTCTGAATATGTTCTGAATGCGCCAATTTCAACCAGTCCATTGGTGGTAGTTCTGATCGGATCAACGACAATGGCAAGGTATGGATCTTGAAATTGCTGATTCAACGATTGCGTACTGACATCGATACCGGAGAGCCAGCATCCGTAGCCTGGATGTGAGTGATACCAACCAACAATGTTTTCATGTCTTCCGGATTTTCGTAAACTGTCGAGGTACTGCACCATGAATTCATATCCTTCAGCCTGCGCATTGACCCTGGTCTCCGTACCTTCCACAGGGAGGGGGTAAACATCCATGACAACAATGCCGTTATTGACGATCCTGCCTGTAAGCATTCCCATCACTTCAATCGAGCCCCCTGACTTGGCATGCATTGTCATCTTGAGCAAAGCGAGAGATGATACGTGCACGTTTCGAAAGTAATTGGCATCTTTGACCCAAGGCTTTGTGGATTCAAGCACGGCTTGGACTTGGTCACAGGACTCCTTATCGTAAAACATCTGCGCCCTATCGCTAACTGGGTGAGAAAGCAGTGCCTTCATGTCAACTTCTTTGGTGTCGAGAGGGTGGGAGCCTTCTTCATCAGAGTCGTGTTGTTGCCTCTCGTCCTTAGCACCACAAAAGTGCCGGAACAGGTGCGTGTCTTTCTTCGAGTACACATTGTCCAGGATCTGAGATGACATTTCTCTTCTTCAAAAGTCCTGAAAGATGGCACACGCTGAAGAGACAGCTCGTCTGCGGCTTGGTCATTTGGCGGTGGCTTCTCCACAAGTGAGATTTGCTAACTTTCCGCGCTCCGTGGCCGTACCAGCAAACATTACACACACTACAATGTTTGAGTGTATATATGCAGATGCCTCATGTTATGCTTGATATACGAATCTCTGGACTCTCAAAGTCTCTATCTCCAATGCTGTAAGCCAGAACGTTCGGCTCCTTTGGGTTCACCACCACCGAGGGCACAGCAGCACCAGTAACAACTTGGATGGAGTCCAGGGTGTTGTAGGCCATCTCTGCATCTTTGTAAAGATTGATGAATCCATTGGACGTTCCAGTTACGAGTCCTCGCGACCCTGGGAACACGTCACCATAGAGTCTCTGATTGCCACTGGTTGTCCCCGTGAGGGTGGTGACTTCTTCGAGTCCCATACGGAGGTCGAGGACCGTGATTGCATCAGAGTTTCTCGTCAAGACAAAGGCATACTTCCCATTATCAGCCTCAATGATCTGAGAAACACCAGTTCCAGCTGCCATCTTCCTCTCCATCCCACATGCCCCGCGGGTGTCGTATATCGACACCCAGTTACTGAATGTCCCGGCGTAGAGGATTCCAGTATCACGAACAAACTCACTGTGAGCCAGGGACATGCAACTGACGATTCCATGGGCATGCAACTTGCCGGTGCAGTCAGGGCGGGTGACGTCAAACAGCATTATCTGCTTGCTTGCCCCAGCAGCAAACGACGTGTCGTCCAGGAACTTGAGCGAGCTGATCTTGTAATATGCCTCTGTGTGCGGGTGCTGGGTGTTGTAGCATGAAAGCAGCGACGCTTTGCCACTTTCATCTGACGGTATCAGGTCTACAAGCTTGAGCGGCACCTCAGCAGACGAGACCAGTGTCGGGCACGACCCGCCGTATGGTGAGGCCAACGGGTGCACAGAAGTTGAGACGATGGGTGATGGGTTGAAGCATCTGGTGAACGGGACGAGGCGTTCGTTGTCGTCATCCAAGAGCGTCGGCGAGGTCAAGTACACCCGCAGACAGCTGTCGTCCGTCACAGAGAAGAGCGTGCTTCCATCGCTCAGCCATTCCAACCGCGACGCCGTGCTGTGCGTGTGCTTCAGCGAAGCTGGAGAAGCCGGAGAAGAGCGCTGCAGCGGCGGGAACGTGTACCCATTGCCGCCCTGGGCGGCTACCATCTCGGCGTGAGCCCTGTACTCGGTCACCACGGCATCCCCCACCGCGCAGTGGAACGTGTCCTGGGTCGACGCGAGCGTCCGCAACCCAACCATGGGTCCGTGCCCTCCCCACCACGGCTTCTGTAGGGCTCAAAAGACGTTGATGTTTGGTGCCCCATTTGGGACACGGTACGGGCCGCAGCCGCGCCCTTGGGTCCGTGCGCGCCTCCTCCCCAAAAATTTTCCGGTCTGCTGTGACACTTCGAAAGCGCAACACAGGGCAGAAAGCCACGCGAGACCCACCACCGTCTGTAAACGCAGCCCGGTAGCATCAGAGTCCAGCAGACAAGGAAGGGAACATCCCGAGTGCCAGCAACACCAACAGACACAGGGCACTGCACCGCAGCACACGAGAACCGCTTCCAAAGGAGCCGCTTGATTGAAACCAAACCAACGCGCACGCGAAACAGCAGAGACCCTTTGAAGGAGCTCTTTTCTTTTTCGCCATCTCTGCCATCTCTCCCGTCGCTCTCTCTCTATATCCCTCCCGCACCGCTGAGTGTGCGCCCCGTCAACAGCCGCCCAGAAACTTCCAAGCCTCTGTCTCTCCCGCCCATCGCACGCAGATGAGCACAGACGTTGTCAAGGAGAGCATCGCACCACTGGTCCAGAGAATCCTCGCGGACCCACTGCACTTCACCGCTGCTAAGCGCGCCGAGCACCAGGCTAACAGGCCGCAGTCCTACGTCAAGATAGGCGCCACACACTCCAAGGAGCTCTCGCACTCGACTGTGGAGCAGCCTGCTCCACAGTCGCAGACGATGAAGGAGACGCACCGCAAGAATGAAAAGAGACCCGCCTCATTAGCCGCCGCATTGGCTGGCTACACAGGCAAGCGCGTCAACTCCGACGGCTCTGACCAAGCGGGCAAGAAACGTAGAAAGACCAGGATTGTCGCTCCAGAGTCATCTGAGACGAGCTCTCTAGAACTGGAAGGGGATGATTTGGGCCAGCCGATTGTCTCCCCATCGCATGAGTCTAGTGCTGCAGAAGATGAAGATGAAGATGTGCCTGTTACGAGCTCATCATCTGGCAGTGATGACGACGAAAACGATGACAAAGATGAGAGCAGTTCTATAGGAGCTGACATGTCTGCTTCTAAGACCCCTCGGAACATCATAAGTAAGAAGGTGTTTGAACAGTTCAAGAGCTCGAGCTCTGAAGAGAGTTCTGAAGCGGACGAGGCTAGTGCTAAATCGGAAGACAATGATGATAATGATGATGATGATGATGATGATGATGATGATGATGACAACGATAACGATGACAATGATGATGTTGATGACTCTAATGAAGAAAGTGACCAGGATTATGTCGAGGATGCCGCGGAAAATAGAGCCGCCGACGAGCACTCTAATGAAGAAACAGGTTCAGAAAGCAGCGAAGAAAGTGATGCTGAAAGTGACGCAGATGAAGATATCACTGCTCTCAAGGCAGATTTGCTCGATGACAAAGCGGCCTCATTGCCTACTGAGTCAGCAACACCACCAACTTCCCCAGATTCTGATGATGCTGAAGATGAGAAACCACATGCTATGGGTTCATCAAAGCTTGAGGACTTTTACCAGATAAATGAGATTGCCAATGACATGGGCTCTAATAAGTCTACGAGAATCATCAAGAACTGGGGTCCAAGTTTGAGTAAGCTCAAGCCAGCTGGCTTGCTGAATCATGGTGTCACATGTTATACAAATGCTGCTGTCCAAGCCATGGTACACATCCCTGCTGTCCAACATTACTTGAATGATATTTTGAACAACAAGTACAAAGAAGTGAATTCAAGATCTGTATCTCACGTTCTCGCTGAGACTGCCTCAAAAATGTGGAAATCTGAAAGGAAGCATATTAATCCAAACAAATTGATCAAAAGATTGGATGATATCAACTGTATGATGTCTGAATGGCAACAGGAGGATTCCCATGAATATTTCATGTCACTTCTTTCTAGATTACAGGAAGACTCTACTCCAAAGGGCCGGAAGCTCAACGAAAGCATCATATATGACATCTTTGGTGGTTTGTTGGATCAATCTGTCACATGTAAGAACTGCGGGCATGTCTCCAAGACACAGCAAGAGTTTTATGACTTGTCATTGCACTTGGGATCTTCCAGAAAAAACAGCATTACTGCGTTGTCTGAAAGCGATAAGAAGTTGCTAGCACAAAGTGGAACTACTATCATCCCAACAGCTGATGATGACAATGAACAGAGCAAACAGAGATATTCCATTCAGAAGTCAATCAAAGATTTCTTCTCTCCAGAACTCATCAAGCCAGACAGAGCTGATAAGAGCGGCTATGTCTGTGAGAAGTGTAAACAGAGAACAAGTGCCATTAAGATTTCAAGCATTGACAGAGCTCCAGAGACATTGGCCGTGCATTTGAAGAGATTCAGATTCAACGGAAGTTCTTCATCAAAGGTGAAGCAGGGTGTTTCGTATCCACTCATTCTTGACCTCTCTCAATACACTACCAATGAAGAGCCAGTACTTTATCAACTAATCTCAGTTGTTGTTCACGAGGGAAGATCGGTCTCATCTGGTCATTACATTGCGCACTGTCGCCAGCCTGATGGCTCTTGGGCAACTTATGATGACGAGTACATCAACACCATTCCAGAGAAGCAAGCTCTACGCGACCAATCTGCATATTACCTGATCTACACTAGACTCACAAACAAGAACCTCATTCCGACGCCAATTCAGATGGGTAAGGCTCCGCAGTCGCCAAAGATCCAAACCGCAACTCCTAGGGCAGTTGCCAAGCCTGCTACGTCGTCATCACCAAAGTCACCGTCGTCGTCATTCATGGAGTCTCCGCCACCTTCGCCAAAGCTAAAGTGCAAGAAGAAGAACAGCAATGGCGCACCACCAATTGGCTCCCCGAGATCATCCGTTGTTTCCCCAAAGCAAAAGTTCAAGAAGGGCAAGCTTGGATCTATCATCCCAACGAACAATCTGGGGAACGTTGGGGCAAAGAACTTGAGATATTCCTCAAAGAGGGTGGGCAAATCAAAGCGGTTCAACAAGTATTAGAGGCGCGGGGTGTCCATTGATTCCATCATTTGCATATGCATTTATCTTAATATAGACTGGAGACTCACACTGAAACTGAGAACTCCATCACTTAAAAAGTGCCTCTCTGTAGATGCGATGGATGAAGCTGCGCCGAATGAAGTTCCACGCTTGGTGTTCCGAGCTAATACCATCCCATCCGCGCGCCGATCGGTTATTCCAGGCGCGTCTGGCTCGATAAGGATTCCGAGCGGAGGCCCATCAACCTTGGCGCTTACTACTCGGGCTAGTTTAGGCGGCCGTCTTTTATAAGAGCATTGGTCTGCACTTTTGGAGTAGAGTCCAGCAAGGCTGAATTGTGAGGCCTTTTTCTTTTGGTAAAGACGACTCGAGAGACCAACAGGATGTCATTTATCAACCCACTCGACGCCTTCCCTGCGCCAGACATTTCGGAGCTTTTGCTCAACCATTACAAGGGCAAGTCCTGGGAGGAACTTCCAACCCCATCTTTCATGGTCAAGAAGAGCGCTGTGCAGAACAACTGCACCAAGATGCTCCAGAGAGTCGAGAAGATGGGCGCAAGATTCAGAGGCCACCTCAAGACGCACAAGTGTATCGAAGCTACCAGAATGATGATGGGCTACGATCTTCCAAACTATACCGGTAAGAAGCACTCTTCTGTTGTCGTCTCGACGCTTAGAGAGGCTTGGGCTGTTGTCGACTACCAGGAAAAGAGCGGTGAAACTATTGTTGACGACATCATCTTTGGTTTGCCAAACTATACCGATGATGCTTTGGTCCAGATCAAGGAATTGAGGAAGAAGGTTAAGTACTTTAGAACGCACTTGGACTCTCTTGAGCATGTTAAGATGCTTCAAAAGTTTGCTGAAGACGACCCGAGTGATAAGCCATGGTCCGTGATAGTCAAACTTGATGCCGGTACTGCTAGAGCCGGTATCGTGGACACAGAGTACTTAGCTTCTGTCTTGGAGGCTATCAACGGTGCCGAGAACGTTGAGATTTACGGATTCTATGCTCACTCTGGCCACTCTTACGGCTGTAACAGCATCACTGAAGCTGAAGATGCACTGATTGGTGAATTGGAGACTGTGAAGAAGGGTTTGGATATCCTCGAGAAGAGCGTGCCATCCATTGATCTAACCAAGCTTGTGGTTTCTGTTGGTGCCACTCCAACTATTCACTCTTTGGAGCACCACCTATACGAGGAGTCCAATGCTAAGATCACAGCTCTAATTTCTGAAATCAAAAGTACAGTGGAATTCCACGCTGGAAACTACCCATTCTGTGATTTGCAGCAAGTCACCACAGGATGTGTTGGTGAGGACAGGATTGCCGGTAGCGTTGTTGGCTCCGTTCTTTCTCAATACCCTGCAAGAAAGAACGGCCTCGGTGAGATTCTTGCAAACATCGGTGTGATATCTATGTCCAAAGAGGTTTCTCGTAAATATGCAGGATTTGGTCGTGTCATCACAAAGAAGGAATACGGTCAATGGTACATTGAGAGAATGTCTCAAGAGCATGGTATTTTGAACCCAGTTGATTCCAAGGACGCCAAGATGATCCCAATCGGAACTAAGGTCAAGATATTGCCTAACCACGTTTGTATCACTGCAAATTCCTTCAACGTGTTCTATGTGATGGATGATGACGAAAAGGTGATCGACATCTGGGTCCCATGGAGAGGTTGGTAAACAAATACACACTCATAGATAGAAGTATACACAAATAGACGAAATCCCAAGAGTTATAGAACATACATTACGCAATGCAACAAGAGGAAAAAAAGTCGTCAATTGGATCAACTAGATACAGCCTCAGTAGACATTTGAAGTATCGCTATAAGGTGGTGAAAGGCCGCGATGCAATCCACAGCGCCCGCAAAGAACTCAGCAGTCCAAAGGGCTGCCATAGCTCAATGCCAGAAACTCTAACGGATGACTTAACTATAACCTCTCTTCATCGACTGTAATAGTTGATGAAGAAGGGAAACAGAGTGGAAAAGAAGGAAAAAAGAGCGAGAACGTCTTCTATTTTTTGAATCCTCGGCGGCCACACAAATGCACAGACGATGGTGTGACGTTTATGCGTTTATTGTTTCCCATCGTCTCCACCAAAAAGGCGAAAAACTTCGTCAAAAGATGCTTAGATTGGTAGGTAGAAAGAGGCTTGATTCCACCGCCTTTCCACGCATTACAGCACCGGTAAAGCACTCTATTTGCTAGATTAGCCATCTGCAGATACCATTGCATCAGTAAGTGTCCGCTTTCTAAACGCCAAGGTGCGCAAACCTGTCAGAAGCGACGGCTTTTAGTAACATCATCGCTATAGTGCCAGCTGAGTGGTCTGAGCTCTCCCAGAATTTGGAGAGGGACCTCCTCCTTTCTACACATAAGACTAGGATGGATACACTCAATAATATTGATTTTCATGTGAGGAGCATCACGGACAGTTCCGACTCGTCTATTGGAGCTGTACAGGAACTCATCTTGTTGAATCATCCTCACTTCACTGACCCAGAATCCGCCAAGATCACTACGCAGATCCTAGTGAACACGATCAAAGTGAAACCAGAATCCCTCAAGACCATTATCAAGGTTCTTGGAAAGCTTACGACGAAGTACAGATCTGTTGCATTAGACGACATGTCCTTGATAGCATCCTACACCGCCGCCATCATCATTGCATTTGCGTCACAAGACATATTCAAGGAAGTGATCCAGGATGTGATCACGCTGCAGATTCAAATCTTTGACATTGTTTATCCAAATACCTCTGATGAGGACAGCAAGCACAAGGAAAGAATAAGGAGATCTATTGCGAACTCTACAAAGAAGTCATTTGCTCGTTTGTCACAGGATCAGATTTCTGCATACATCAAGAGCGCTACCGCTTCAAAGAGCTCAATCGAGTCTGTCCTCGGCCTCCTTGGCGTCCTTTCGTCTTGCGAATTATCCCAAGATGATTCTAAGCTCGTTATTGACTATTACACCAAAGTTGTGCTGGCTGCAAAGACAGCTGTTGTGAATATGTCTATCTTCACTCCATTTTTGCAGAAGTTTGTCAACTCCGAGGTTCTTCTTTCTACGATAGTTCCTGCTCTAGAGAAGGCCATTACGAGATCCTCTGAAATTTCTTTGGGCCTTTCATATGACCTGTTCAACTCATTATCATCCACTGTTGACCTTGGTGAAGTGATCATCAAGTCTAAGCTTCTTTCACAATTTGTTTCCAGTTTGAAGAGTTCAAAGGAGGCTGCTCGCCCTCTTGCTTCAAAGAACTTAACTGTCGTATTGGAATCTAAAACGATGGAAGAGAGCGTCGCGAAGATTGCTGATGAGATTTTGAAAGCCATTAAGACAATATCTGCTGCTGATCAGAAGGCGTTGGCATACAAGGTTGTCACATCTATTCCCGTATCCGAGTCCGTCTCTTCAAAGGTTGTGGCTGCTATCATCCCACTTGCTTCAAAAGATCAGAATGAAGTTTCTCTGGATGCTTCTCTCAATGCACTCTTTGCTCATCTCATTGCTCTTGTCAAAGGAGGCCTTGTCCCAAAGGAGTCAGAGACTGCTATTATGAAGGGTTTTAGAGACCCCAAGATCCAGCTCAGAAAGCTTTGGTTCTCTAATTTTGGAACTCACTTTGTGAATGCCGATTTAAACGAGAGCTTGATCAACTTTGCGACTGGTTTGTTCCCAATAATGGCTGCTAGCATTGATGATAACTCTAATCCAACAAACAACATAAAAGGAATTGTGATCCCATATGTTACCTTGACGGTTGCTGAGCTTATTAAAGACTCTGTTGATGCAGATTCGGTGTTCCAGAAGGCTCTTTCAAACACTGACAAGCCGTCGATTTTGACTAATGCCAGAGTTTACTCCAAGTTATCTACTACTGATGAAAAACTGTGGTTCGTGAAGTCTCTTTCTGCATCAACTACCCATATCAAGGAAGCATCAGAGTACCTTGGAAGGGCATGGGTTGCATTCATTCTTTCCAAGTCATCAGCCCCAGAGCTTTTGAGATCGAATGTAAAGGAGTTGGCCAAGGCTTACGCCATTAACCAATCTGTTATTGGAGACTCTTTAGTTCAGGCTGCTGATTATCTCTTACTGAACAAGACACAACCGGATGAGTTCAATCTGGAACCTATCTATTCACGTTTGTCATCTGCATTCCATACTTTCTCCCAGGTATCAGATTCTCTCAATAAAGAGGTCCTAACTGGCCATTTAAGTAAGATAATCATTGCTGCACACCACTCCGATGTTCTTTCTACTTCCTCTTGGATTTCTTTGGTGTTGAACTCTAACGTTGATCCGGGAAGCATTGCGAAGACTCACAATAAAGAGATAGTAGATGTAATCTCTGACATTCTCGTGAATGCTGATGAGAAGACTCATGATTCTGGTGTTTTCACCGCCGCGTGCGAGGCAGCTTCCACTATGGCATTCATTGACCCAAGCGCCACATCTCCATTGTTGAGGGACTTGTTCAACAATGACCTCTCTGCCTCTACATTGAAATCCATTTCTTTGTTGGATGTTGAGATCTGGAGAGGCACTGAAGGTGAAATGGTCATTAACATTTTTGACTCTAAGAAGAAAACTGTTGAGAACAAGAACTCCAAAGACTACGAGACGCGTAAGTGGGAGGAGAGTGTTAGAAAGGAAATATCTAAGAAGAACATTAGTGCTAAGAAGTACACGAAGGACGAACAGGAAGTCGTTAATAAGCAGCTGCTCAAGGAATCAGAAATCAGAAAACGTGTTAATTTGGTACAGAACCAGCTCCGTCGTTCAATTGGTATCATTAGTGCTCTTGCAAGAACGGCCGATGCTATTGACAATGGCAAGTCTCATTGGGTAGCTTCTGCTGTCAATGGTTTGCTTTCCATCATCGCAGTTCCAGTGACCCAGGAGATCGTGGGGGACTTGGCAACAAAGGCTTTCTTTGACTTATCCTCCGTTGTTTCATCAAGACTTGAGCATATAAGATACTTTATTGGTGTTGCTACTCTGAGAATCAACAATATTGGACTTATTGAAGAAAAGTACAAAGAGGAAGATCTTCTTGATTTAATTTCAAGAATTCTTTTCAGAATCAAATTCCTTTCCTCTCAACAGCCATTTGATTTTATTACTTTAGTTTACACTCTGCCATTGTTGTCCAATGTTCTTGAGCAAGGTAAAGCTGTTGCCATCAAAAATGCAAAGAAGCCAATTGCTAAAACCGAGTTTGTTGAAGAAGACAAGGAGGAGGAACAGCTGATGTTAGCTTTGGAGATCATCAGTGTCCACGCTGAGCTTTTCAAGGATCCTGCCATTCCTCGTGAGCAGATCATCAATGTCTTGCTTTCTTTGCTGGCATTGCCATCTAAAGCAAAACTTGCCAAGGAATGCCTTCTGACATTATGTCAATACATCTCTATCGATTTCTCATCTTATGACCTCAAGATCTTGTTTGCCGGCTTACTCTCCCCTCATGTGTTTGTTCGTAACACCATCCTGGAAGCGTTGGATCAGGAATTTGATCTTTCTGAGATTACTTACTCTGATGAGATCTGGATAGCTTGCCATGATAACGAAGAAACTAATGCCGAACTTGCTTTAACTATTTGGGAAGAGAACGAATTCAAGATTACCGAGGCGTCTATCAGAACTCTCTACACATTCCTTGACCACAATGACTCTGGTATCCGTTTATCTATCTCTAAGTCTCTAGCTGAAGCCATTCAGATTGCTGCTGCTGACGGCGAGAAATTCCCAATTGTGCTCGAAGAACTTCTTGATATTTATAGAGAAAAATCTCGTCCACCTGAGCCTATCTTAGACGAGTTTGGCTTGGTTATTAAATCATCTCAGGAACAGAAGGATCCATGGGAAGCACGCAGTGGTGTTGCAATCACCCTGAAGTTCCTTTCTTCATTGTTTAGCGACAAGTCTTTGGTAGCTAAGATCTTGCAGTTCATGATTGAGGAGAAGGCGCTTGGAGATAAGGAGCCAATTGTGGCAGAGGAATTCAAGGAGTCTGCCATTGCTGTCATTGATGCCCATGGTGCCGAAAACGTTGAGACCCTGATACCTGTCTTTGAACAGGCTTTGAGTTCCAAGACAACGGAGAAGGCAGATGAGATGATCAGAGAGAACGTTGTCGTGCTTTATGGTTCTTTGGCCAAACACTTGAAGTCCTCAGACCCACGTTTGTCCACAATTGTTGACAGACTCATTATAACTTTGGTCACACCTTCTGAGAAGGTTCAATCAGCTATTGCTGATGTGATTGCGCCGCTGGTTCCCCTCTTTAGAGGCAAAGTTGGCAGCTACATCCAGAGTTTGTTTGACCAGCTCTTCAAAGCCCAAACTGCTCCACGTAGACGTGGTCTTGCATATGGTATTGCTGGTTTGACTAAGGGTTACGGTATTGCTGCTCTTTCTGAGTTTGACATTATCCGTACTTTAACAGATGCAGCGGAGGACAAGAAGGATGCTAAGAGAAGGGAAAGTGCATCTGTTGTCTTTGAATGTCTTGCTAGATGCTTGGGTAAATTTTTCGAGCCTTATGTCATTGAGGTTTTGCCAATTATCTTGAGATCCCTTGGTGATGCCGTGCCCGAAGTTCGTGACGCCACTGCTGAAGCCTCTAAGATTATCATGCAAAACACTACAAGTTACGGTGTCAAGAAGTTAATTCCTGTTGCTATTTCGAATTTAGATGAGATTTCTTGGAGATCAAAGAAGGGATCCGTTGATTTGCTAGGTTCTATGGCCTACTTGGATCCTACACAGCTCTCTGCTTCTTTGTCTACGATTGTTCCTGAAATTGTTGGTGTTTTGCAAGACTCCCACAAGGAGGTGAGAAAGTCTGCTGACCAATCTTTGCAGAAATTCGGTGAAGTCATTCGTAACCCAGAGATCCAGAAATTAGTCCCAACTCTTATTAAGGCTATTGGCGATCCAACAAAGTACACGGAAGAGGCACTGGATGCTCTTATCCAGACACAATTTGTGCACTACATTGACGGACCATCGTTGGCTTTGATCATTCACATCATTCACAGAGGAATGCATGACAGATCTGCCAACACGAAGAGAAAGTCCTGTCAAATTGTTGGTAACATGGCTATCTTGGTTGACACTCGTGACTTGATCCCATACTTGCATCAATTAGTATCTGAATTGGAGGTCGCCATGGTGGACCCTGTTCCAAACACAAGAGCCACTGCAGCAAGAGCATTGGGTGCCTTGGTTGAGAAACTTGGTGAGGAGCACTTCCCAGAACTCATTCCGCGCCTGCTTGACACACTCTATGATGAAGGCAAGGCTGGTGACCGGCTCGGTGCCGCTCAAGCGTTGTCTGAAGTCATCAGTGGTATTGGTATTCGTAAGCTCGAGGAGCTCTTACCTACAATTCTCAAAGGGTCCACCAGTGCCCGTGCATCTGTTCGTGAGGGCTTCTTGCCACTGTTGTTGTTTTTGCCTGTTTGCTTTGGTTCTCAGTTTGCTCCATATATTAGTCAGATCATTCCTGCCATTCTCAATGGTCTCGCTGACACTGATGAATCCATTCGTGGTACTGCTTTGAAGGCAGGTAGATTGCTGGTCAAGAACTACGCCTCTAAGGCCATTGACTTGCTATTGCCAGAGCTGGAGTCCGGTTTGCTCGATACCAACTACCGTATTCGTTTGTCGTCTGTTGAGCTTATTGGCGACTTGTTGCGCCAGGTCACCGGTATCAGTGGCAAGAACGAGCTTGATGAGGAGGACTCTGAGTTCTCTCTTGCCGTCAACAAGAATCTCATTGAATCTCTTGGCCTTGAACGTCGTGACAGAGTGCTGTCGCTGTTGTTCATTTGTCGTTCTGACACAGCTGTTGTTGTTCGTAACGCTGCCATCGACATCTGGAAACAACTTGTTTCTAATACTCCGCGTACCATCAAGGAGATTCTTCCATCTCTTACTAAAATCATCATTTCTCGTTTGGCTAACTCTGATGAAGGTCAGCGTACCATTGCTGCCCAGACTTTGGGTGAATTGGTTCGTCGTGTTGGTGGTAATGCACTTGGTCAGTTGTTGCCAACTTTGCAGGATGCTTTGACCTCAAGCGATGCTAATGCCAAACAGGGTATCTGTATTGCTGCTCGTGAATTGATCGGTTCTTCTAATGATGCTGTGATTGTTGAGTACCAGGATATCTTTGTTCACATCATTCGTGCTACCCTTGTCGATCCTTCCGATGCTGTTCGGGAGGCGGCTGCTAATGCCTTTGATGTCTTCCAAAACAGAATAGGAAAGGCTGCTGTCGACGAAGTTATTCCTTACTTGCTCAATCTGTTGCAGACACCAGAGTCTGATAATGCTCTGGCTGCTCTGCAGGAGATTATGACTACTAAGTCAGAGGTTATCTTCCCAATCTTGATTCCAACATTATTGGCTACTCCAATTGACTCCTTCAGGGCTCGAGCTTTGGGATCCTTCGCCGAGGTTGCCGGTAAGACTTTGTTAAAGAGACTCAGTATTGTTATTAATGCTCTTGTCAATGAGTTGATTCGTGATGATTTGGACCAGGCCACTGCCGAGGACTTGAAGAGCTCATTTGATAAGGTTTTATTATCTGTGGAGGATGATGAAGGGTCTCATCCATTGATGTTACAACTCTCTCAGATCATAAAGGGAGATGACTCCAGAAGACGTGCTGTTGTCTACGAGCGCCTTGGTCCATTCTTCAGCTCCACTAGACTTGACTATAGTAATTACACCTCTGACTTTGTTCAGGAGTGCATTATGGCGTTGGATGACAAGGATCAGGCTACCGTTCAGAGTGTGATTGCTGCATTGACTGCACTTGTAAAGCAGCAGAGCAAGGAAACCTTGGAGAGACTTGTTAAGCCTGCTAAACAGGCTTTGGAGATGACTGGTACTGCTGGGGAGGACTTGTATGGTTTTACTTTACCAAAGGGAGCCAATTCTGTTTTGCCAATCTTTTTGCATGGTTTGATGTATGGCTCTATTGATCAGAGAGAAGCATCGGCAATGGCTATTGCTGATGTTGTTTCTAAGACCCCTGCTGCAAACTTGAAGGCTTTGGTCACTGTTATCACTGGTCCTCTGATTAGAGTCATTGGTGAGAGATTCCCAAGTCACCTTAAGGCTGCTATCTTGTACGCTTTGAACATCATCTTTGAGAAGATTCCACAGTTCTTGCGTCCGTTCATTCCGCAATTACAAAGAACATTTGTCAAATCGTTGTCTGACGCTGAGAATGAGACATTGCGTCTTAGAGCTGCCAAGGCTTTGGGTACTTTGATCGAATACCAGCCAAGGGTTGACCCACTTGTCAGTGAACTTGTTACTGGTGCCAAGGGTGCTGAAACAACTGGTGTTAAGACTGCCATGCTGAAGGCTCTTTTGGAGGTTATCACAAAGGCTGGTGACAAGCTCAGTCAAGCTTCGAAGACTTCTATTATGGAACTTGTCGAAGCCGAGATTTTGGATGCCGATGAGAAGTTGGCTGTTGCCTATGCAAGACTTGTTGGATCTTTGTCTCGTATCTTGAAGCCTGATGAGGCTGTTCAAATCTTGAAACAAAAGGTTCTTGATACCCCATTGCGAGGCGATGATTCTTCCAAATTCTCCATTCTGACTTTGAATGCCTTCCTCAAGGATGCACCTTCCCATATCTTCAACACTGGTCTTCTGCCACAAATTGTTACTGCTCTTGTTGTGGGAGCTGACGCATCATCTGCATACATTAGTGACAACGCCACTGTTGCTATTGGTAAGCTTCTTCTCTTGCATGGCGAGGTTTGCGGGCCTGGTCAGAAGCCATTGACCGAGGAGCCATTCGAGATTCCATTCCCTCAAGTTAGTGAGTTGGCTAAGCAACTTGCGATCACCACTTTGAAGCCGCAGAGCAACTCCTTGGATACAAGAAGATTGTCGCTTGTTGTTATCAGGACCGTTGCAAGAGTCAAGAAGGACTTGTTCAAGCCACACTTTGACGTTTTGGCACCATCTGTGTTCGCATGTGTTAGGGATGTGATCATTCCTATCAAGCTGGCAGCTGAGAAGGCCTTCTTAGCATTGTTCAACTTGGTTGAGGACGTTAAGCTAGAGGAGTTCAACAAGTGGTTCGAGAGCATCAGTGCTAATGGCCAGACCATCGACACAGTCACCGGACAGAAGGTCCAGCTGAGATCCATTGGTGACTACACGAAGAGAGTCGGCGCCAGATTGGCCGGGGTTGAAAGAGAAAGGATCGAGGCTGGCGGTGATGAAGAGACTGTCTTCTCTGATAGAATTGAGGACTTGCATGAGATCTGGGCCGTTGGTGGTGTCGATATGGCAAAAATCTGAGGCGTATAAAAGAAAGGACCTCATATCTTTAGAGAGAAAGAGAGAAATCAAAAAAAAAACACGCATCTTGTATGTATAGAAAGTATTGCAATTCGATAATACTTGTTGTTAACTTCTTATTGTGCATGTAGGTGATCTTTGTGGGCCTGCGTCTAAGGAGATCTGAGATCCGAGCCGCCGCCGGCCGCTACGCTCCCTTAGATTCTAGACGTTAAATTAATGGTACAGACTCATAAACAACAGAAACACATTATAGCACAGTGATAAACAAAACCGACAAAAAAACCACAAAGGACCTTTAGGGCCCCCTCTCCAGGAAGGGAACCCAAAAGCACAGGCAAATCAAAAAAAAAAAAAACAGGGAGC
>JAKTVL010000144.1:0-20503 GCA_030557175.1 Petasospora japonica
GAGCAATCATCTGCAAATGACGCTGCTTCAAGGAGTTGTCAAGTCTCTTTCTGTCTTGACCGAAAACCTCTTCAACCTCTTCCTCCATGACGATCGACTCGACTTCGAGAACCTCGACATCTTGGCCAAAGGCCTTTTCAGAACCATAGTCCTTCTTCTCCTCCAGGTTACTTGATGCTGTGTGCGAGACAGATCCGTTTGAGGACGCCTCGTATGGGTTTGCCGACATAATGCTTTGTACGGGCTTCGATATTAAACTGATCTGCGATGAGCTGACCCTAACGAGGACCCTTGGACCCTTGGGCACTAGGGACCCTTGAATTTATATATTAGGTCCCTCGAAGATCGCCGTGGGCCCTGTGGTAGATTGGTCAATAGGCCAACTCTGTCGCTGAAGTCTTGTGCGGATCATGTTATCGCTGATAAAGATAACGAAGTCAATCTTGCATATTTTGTTAGGCCGTAAGTCCTGTGCTGTGGCCGTCCGTACGGGGTTTGCTGCATATTCATCCGTGCAGACAGAAAATATGACACGGGCCTACATCCAAAACAGGGCCCTGGCCCGTGTCGCCCCTGGAATAATTATGTCGCACGTTTGTGCTTTGAGTTCATCTCTTGGTCTTGGGCGCTTGGCTGCGGAGCTCCGTCTCGGGAAACAGTGGAACACCTGTTGGCACATCGCAGCACGGCTTCCTCTTCCGAAGTAATATGGGCAGATCATCTCTGCGACTTTGCAAATCCTCATCCCCGCCCGAAACATATCGATTTGCGCCCCAGTTGCGTGTCCATCCACCTCGAGTTACCCCCCGAGCGCCGCCGACTGATAAGCGATCCCGTTTGCGAAAGGGCCCAAAACAACATCGTCGTGCAGTCGTAGGCAACGGGGTGTCAAGCTTCAGGATGCGCCGCTCCATAAAAAAAGGCCTGGGGCTAGACTTTTTGCTAGAAATCAGGGTACCGCTCCCAAAAGGTCAGAGGGCCCATGAGTCTGGAATACAGCGCGTGCCCTGGGTCTTGAAGGTTTTCTTTTAGGCCTTCGTCGCGTGGGGTTAAGCTAGCCGTCAAGCTAGACATGCCCGTCGGAGATGAAGACAACATGGGCTGAGAGCAGACAGAATGCAAGGGATTTCACTATGCGTGGCGCTGGAGGCTGATTCCCGTGGAGTCTGATTACTGTGGGGCCTCTAGAATCCAAGCTGCACTAAAAGACTATTGGAAACACACGGCAGCAACAGGACCATAGGGCATTTAACAGACAAATGGGCTAGAAAGCTCTTTGAGTAATCAACAGCGGCTTGTCGCTACCAGCTTTGAAGACCAGCTCTGTGTCAAAGTGTGGCTCTGCCTTTGTTCTATCCGTGCGGCATCTCGTATCGTTGTTTTTCCTTATCAGCTGCCTATCCCTCCCACCTTCCCTCACCCCACCCCACCCCACGATTTTCTGGCGCTTGGACTATTTCACATATTGAACGTAACTTGACAAAGAAGCAGAAATCACGAATGCCACTGAGTTGGGAGTATACATTAGGACGAAAAGTTAAGACCATCCGAGCATGCTGGGTGCCAGTGGGATGGCACCCCCGTTATCTGGTGCTCGCTGGAATGCCATCGGATTGCCGATCTAGCGTATAAATTCCCGCCTACCTTCATGTATTGTCATATGTAGGAATTTGACAGGTTGGCTTCTGTTTGCAAGGACTGCTGACGTCCAATTTGGGGCGAATCTCCGTACTCCATCCTCCGACCTCAAAGGTCACAATCGGACGACCGACGGCTAAATTTGCGGAGGGAATATCGTTCCATATGCGGGATAGACCGCTGCTCATGTAGCGGTTTTGTGTAACACACACATCCGTTAATAGTAGCCGCTAGCGGCTCGATATAGAACCTCTTTAAGTTTAACAAATGGTGAGCCACCAGACTCCAGTCTGTCTCTACGGTGCAAATAGGCAGCAGTGTAGATGTCGCCTCTGGCATTGACGCAGCCTTTTCAAAAGTTATTGATTCTGTCTGGAAGGCAAAACGGCGAGAATCTATTATAAAGGTCGCTTTCAATCAATTACTATTATACATGGAAATCCTTGTTTTATTTATCTGCACTTTGATAGAGGAGTATCCGGGACTGGATTGCTAACCTGTCCAAATTTTAGGAGCTAAATCTGAACCTCAAGCCTCAGCAGCCAGTGCACAGGCCCAGCAGCACGAAGGCCTAAAACTTGAAGCTTGTGCCCATAGTTCCCTATCGGACTTGAACCTCTTTACCTGGCCGAACTCAACCGACTCTTGAATTGTTCCAGTTCAGATTAGGCAACCAAAATTCCTGAAGGTCACCGGCTTTTCTAGGGGGCGGGGTGAACGACTGAAGCACTCGCTAACATCAAGCGGTTTCAAAGCTTCAAAAGTAAAAGATAATTTCCTTCCCTTAGTAAAATATCTGTAAAATATCTTCTATTTCAGTCTTGCCGTCGCAAATAGTTAATTATACACTCTTCTGGAGTGAACATGGAGTGAACATGACCCAACACTTTGATAGAATGCACTCGTGTAGTTAATCATTAACAGATCATTATTAATCTCGGCAGAATACTTTAGTCTCGATAGTTAGACAAGTCTAGTCTTGCAAAGTCTTTATATATAAACTTTGGGTGACTAATGGAGTTTGAGGCCTAGGTCGAAAATGAATAATACAGCAACTACATTAGCCCAGCTGTGCGCTCTCGCAAAGTGCAATGGACAAGAGAGATCAAATGGCTAACTCCTTCAGCGTACACGCAATCTGCTCAAAATAGCGTTCAAGAGATCCAAGAGGTTGCTCCTAGCTTTTTCGTTTGCTATAAAAGGTAGTTTACCTCAACGTGGAGATGGAAAGGCAGGAGAGTGTGATTTGCTTTTTGAACACCTTATCGCCAGATCCACCCAAAACAGTTCAAATCACATAACACACACTTATCTTTGGAAGAACAGCTTTGTAACTTGGCGGTAAGAGCCATATCCTATATTGATATTTTTTTCTTGGCATATGATATGATATATTGTTTATCTTCTCGTCTGTTTGAAAAGTGGGTCAAAGAGACTGTTCAGTGTTACGGGCTCGAGCTACGGCGTTCCTTCCAAATTTGGAATCGTTTCCGTCATCTCATCAAAGGACCCTGCCTACCGCACGTATTGAACCCATCAAGAGCGACGATCCGACAACTATGGAGAGCTACATAAGTGACAATCCAAGTCATTTGGGGATCTTGTGGGTTTAGAATCCTATCGAAAAAGCAAAAGACCCACGAAGAGAACCAACAGCATAAACCCCCAAGAACACACCCTGACTGCCAGTTTTATAGGTGTCAATTGGCCCTATTTTCCGCGAATGCTTAGGCAAACAATAATGGTGTACGGATGTTTGGCACGTGAAATTCTGGAGAGCAATAACAAGACACCTGTTGCGCCTCCGCCTTCTTTCTGATGACCCCTTTACAACCCACAAATTTGTTTCATTGGTATTAATCTTGATTGTTCCCTGTCATTACCTTGTTTGTATCAACAGCAATGTCCAAAAGACTTACAAGATCAATGAAGTCAGCCTCTCCTGAAGTCGCTGCCGCCGATGTTACCGGTTCAGAGATCAACGCGGGTGATGGCAACTCCAGTCAAGCTATTGATGATAGTGTTGAGTCTGGCGATGAAGTAACAATTAAACCACCTGTTAGAAGAAGATCATCAATCTTTTCTCTAACTGATTCGACGCCACTTGACCCCCCTGATGAAACTGATTTTGCCAAGTTTACATCTGACGAATATCACTTCAGTTTGATTAGAAACCTTCATCTTGCGGATTTTATTACCTTACTTAATGGTTTCTCTGGTTTCTATTCTATTGTCTCATGTTTAAGATTCACTCTTACGGGGCAGCCACATTACGTCCAAAGAGCACATTTCTTTATTGTTCTTGGTCTGTTCTTTGATTTCTTTGATGGTCGTGTGGCTAGAATAAGAAACAAATCATCACTTATGGGTCAAGAGTTGGATTCTCTTGCTGATTTGGTTTCATTTGGTGTTGCACCAGCTTCTATTGCATTTGCAATTGGTTTCCAAACCACTGTTGATGTCCTTGTCCTTTCATTCTTCGTTCTCTGTGGATTGACTCGTCTTGCAAGATTCAACGTAACAGTGACCACTATTCCCAAGGATTTAACCGGCAAATCCAAATACTTTGAAGGTTTGCCAATTCCGACTTCCTTGCTTCTCGTTTTCACGATGGCCTACCTTGTCCACAAGGAGTTTGTTGGTGACAGTATCCCATTCGGTGTGCTCGCTGAAGGCGGCGTTTTGGAGTTCCATCCATTAGTCCTGGCCTTTGCCATTCATGGCTGTGGTTTCGTTTCTAAGTCTCTTAAAATTCCAAAACCATGATGGGTTTCTATAAAAAAAATGCATGCACAGGAACGAAAATTTTAATTGATAGAATGTTGTTGTCGTAGGGAAAGCTATGTGATGAGTTTTGTAAGGAGCTCGACAGAGCGCTGTAGAGGGAGACACTCGGCACGGACGACGTCCGCCAAACCCACACCCTATCAGAATTCCCAGGAAACGATGCCACTCGCTAATTTCGAAAATTTAACCTGGACGCCTAGCCCACCAAAGCTCTCTTGTCCGCTTCCAAAATTGAAGGCTTGGGGCAGTGGGCCAGATCGCTCCATCGGGTCGCGGGACTGGCGGGATCCACACAGAGAACCCCGAATCCCCGTCTTCCTGTCGTAGCCATGCTCCAGAGCACCAAAGATATCCATCGCCTTAGACCTTTTGCGACTATTAGACGTCGGAATATAATAACAGGCTGTTCAGCACGGGGTTACCTCTCCATCATTGCTTCTGCTTCAGTCTTTGAGCGGCTACACTAGCATCATCGCACACACATTTCAGGCCGAGACACCTGTCAAGTTGTAACTAGCCGCCATGGACCACGTTGACGAAACTATTCCGCCAAAGACAAGCTACAACTCCCCATTCTATGCGGCAGTCCCTACACTGTCACAGCCAACAGAGGTTCTCAGTAAGCGCTTTGAGCTATGGCGCCAAATAATGAAGTCCCTTCTGAACTACTTCAAAGCCGCATCCGTTGCCACCAACCAGTTCTCTATCATAAACAATAACGTTGTGGATACAATATCTTTCCCGTTCTTTACTTCTCTGAGCAAAACCACGCACATTGGAGGAATTCATGAGATTAAAGAACCCCTCCCTGAGAATGAAAAGAAACAGTCCTTTTTTGCTCCCTTCGGCTCTGGTTCCATTCAAGACATTCAAATCTTGTTGAAGAAGTATCATTTGAACATGGCACGTCAGCAGATTAAGATCGTTCGTGAGCTCCAAACCGACATAATACCACGTCTTGAAGAATTGCAAAAGGATTTGTTGACGAAGATTAGAGAAATCAAACAGTTGAATGGAGACTTCAAGAACAACTTGAAAGAGGATATAGCCCTCTCTGGACAATACCTTGATGATTACCTTACGGCAATCAAGTCTCTCAACCGCGGAAATGAAGAGAACTTACATTCTAAGAGTGATCCATTCTTACTTAGAATCAAGCTAGAGCTCCAATTGAAACAGCAACTCAACCAAGAAAACTATTTGGAAGAGGCGTTCATCAACCTACAAATGACAGGTTTGGAATTGGAGAAGATTGTTTTCCATGAAGTCCAAAGTGCTTTGAACAAGTATTCAGAGCTCATTTCCCAAGAGATCTTTGTTATGTACAATGATCTAATCAATGAGCTACATGAAGGTGTAATTTCTAAAAAGACTTATTTCGAATGGGACGACTTCATTGCCAGAGATGATGGAAAGAATTTCCTCAAGTTTACACATGATCAGGAAATGCCGGTTCCGAGAAAGATTTCAACAATTCAATACCCTTATAACAAGAACGTTATTTCTAAAGCGATCAGAAGTGGGTACTTGTACAAAAAATCCAAAATTTTGAAGAATTACACCAAGTCATTCTTCATTTTGACAATCAATTACCTTCATGAATTCAAATCGCCCAATCTCTTTGAGAATCTTATCCCTGTGAATTCCATCAAGCTTAACGATTGTATTCTTACTGAGTCTACTGAGAACAAATTCCAGCTACATGTCAAATCATCGCACAGTTTAAAGGGCCACAATTATGTCTTCAAATGCGCTCCAGAGGATATGCAAGAGGCGGATTTCAAAAAGTGGATTTTAGATTTGAAGTCATTGACGTCTTTCAACTCATTCCACGAGCGTATGTCATTCTTATCGAGAAAGATTTCTTCTTCCAACTTGTCGACAGGCCAAACCAACGGTTCCATTATTGGCTCAAGGGCTAGCACCCCAAAGATTGAAGTTCCAAATCCCATGGAGATGAGTGACGTTACACAAAAGTTGCAAGAGTTGCAGGCAAGTTACTCTACACCAAGCGCTGGAACTGGGTCACCATACACACATGATAATGGAAGTTACAGCCACATCATTCCAAATAAGACGAATGGATTCGGCCCTAACAGCATGGCGATTTCAAATCCTAAACCGGCCAAGGAGAAGCCAATCACACAGCCTCATGAAAATGTCATTCCACGTGCCTCATCTCCCTCATCACAATCATCACGCTCCTGTGAGCGGGCAGCCAAAAAGCTAACCCTTGATACGCTGAGTGTTCCTACTCTACAAGTGGAGGCGCCAACTCCAATCCAAGTGCAGAAGCCCCTTTCGATTCTTTCTGATTCTCGGGACTCCTCGGAGCATGGATACCCGCACTCTAATCAAAAAGGGCCATTTGATGATTATGACTACAACGTTCCAGAGCCTCTTAAGTCGCCTACATCGTCGTTGCACTCCGCAGAGATAGGCAGGGCAACGACTCCAGCTATAGGAGACTTGAGTGGCCAGAAGGCGGAAAAGCGCCACATTGATCTAGGGCAACGACTATATAGCGCTGAAGAAGAGGTCCAGACACCAGTTGATGATCCGCAGCTGGAGATGGTTATGGACGCAATCCGCAGGGGGCCCGTTGCCCAGTAACCACTGTCGACTGATCCGATAAGCGCGCGCATGGCCCTCAAGCTACGCTCGTAATACAACACCGCTGTACACTGTCCGCTCGTAGAATCGTAGAGCTCCGCCTCCCCCCCCCCTTAGAGAGACCCGCCTACCGGCGCATAGAGGGTGATATGCGGAGATCTCTACCCGAAAGACAACAACAACACACAAACGCGCGTAATCACCGGCTGCAGCGCGCGTGTGCGGCTCACGCTGTCGCTATTAGCCGGCCAGTGTGGGGCACGACCAGCACACCAACGTGGAAGGGTGCTCTCTCCAAAAGACACGACACAACACGACACACACGAAAAGCTGGGGCAAGAGCAAGAGCTCTTGCCCTGTGTTTCCTGTGTGCCCAGCATGCGCACGTGGTGCGGCCCCTGCTGGCCCGTCCGTGGCTCTGGCCGCCTGCCCAGCGGTAGCCATTACCCTTCTGGGCAGGCTTGTTGAGTGGGGCGCCAGCACTGACACCCGCACACCACGGGGAGTCCTTCCCCTCACGGCCTGATGGGCCGTCCCGCTCCGTGACTCGTTGGCATCACTCAACGGCAGTGGAGACAGGGCACCCTCTTTGGGCTCTTGGGGGGTGGAGCAGGAGCGTAGGGGACGACGACAGAGGCATGTAGCATGCTCTAGAGCACGGGCTCTCGGGTGTGGCAGCCTGGCCCATGAGTCAGTCAGCACCCGTAGGCCCGGACAGGCCCAGCTTGGACGAGTGGCTGACCTGTGTCGAGGGCCCGCTGCTCGGATAATAAGCTGCGGCGGTAGGGGCCGCATATTGTTCCGGGCTCGAGCACGATGACACACCGAGAGAAGTTTTCTGTCAACAGTTAAATTGAATCATCTGCGCCCCACTGGTTGTCCCTTCTGCTAGCCGCCGCCGTCTTCCATACTTTCCAAAGAAGCCCACGCCGTGTCTGCACACGATCACAGAGCAGTGTCGCAGAGAGCCGTCCGCCACAGCACACACGTCACCTGGCTGCCATCCTCGTTCCTCATCGCCCGCCGTTGGAGCTTGACGCGCGCGTATACTGAGTGCAACCTCAAAACCTCTCGCTCAGCGTGAAGATTAGCCGCCGACTTTTCGTGACCCAGCCGTGCCGCTTTGCAGAAGAAGTGCAAATCATCAGTGCGAAACGATGAGGCCGATACCTTCCCACGTCCGCATAGCGCCCTCCAAGATGAGCTTTCCTGTGCCGATAGCTCAAGAGAAACTCATTGTGGTGATGGTTGGGCTGCCCGCAAGAGGCAAGTCGTACATCACCAAAAAGTTGTCAAACTACCTTCAGTGGCTCAACATCGAGGGAAAGATATTCAACGTTGGCAACAAGCGGAGACGCAACCTTGAAGACGAGCAAAATGCCGACTTCTTCAACCCTTATGACGAGCAAAACGTCAGAATAAGAGATCAGTTGGCCATGGACACCCTTGATGAAGTGCTCGAGTATTTGTCTGGCCCTGGCCAGGTTGGAATCTTTGATGCGACGAATTCCACTACAAAGAGAAGACATATGGTTGTTGATCACATCCACTCAAGCGCCGCTGCCAAAGGGTTCACAAATTACAGGATCCTCTTTCTTGAATCCATCTGCAACGATGCCGCTGTAATTGAAGACAACATACTCTTGAAGCTTAATGGACCAGACTACAAAGAGCACGACAGGGCAATAGCCTTGGACGATTTTAAGAAGCGGCTCGAAAACTATTCATCTGCTTATGAGACTGTCACTACTCAGGAATTCGGTTTGGATAACTGCTGTCAATTCATCAAGATCATCGACATTTACAAGACTGAATGCAGTCCCCATCTACAAGGATTTCTTCCAGTGATGCTTCTAAACTTTCTCAAGCATTTCAACGTCAAACAAAAGAAGATTTGGATCTCTTTATCGCATATCCAATTCTCTGATGTGACTCCAATGATTGGCGGCGATGTCTTTGTCTTCAACAGCACTCCATCAGCTTCAAAGAGAATCCCTGCAGCTCTATCAGTTGACCAGGTCCATGATCTAATACTCGAAATCGAAAATTCTCATACCGACATTCTCATTCAAACTCATGATGAGTTCCTCATTGATGGTATCCTCAAATACTTCAACTTGCTGGACGACTGTCATCCAGATCTTACAAAAAGCCTCTTGTGCATCTTGCCACATCATTACTCTGTCGGTTTGCAAGAGTATAATGTTCATGAAATTCCAGAAATGACAAGATCAAATTCAACAATTTCCAATGCTTCAAGCCTCATAACCCCAAGAGAAGACCTAAATTGGAAAACTTTGAGCTACCAGTGTTTAAACCTTACTGAACTGACTTCAAAGTTGAATGATCTTCCACCGGCTGAAGCTGAATGATCTCCCCCTTCATTCCCACTATTTATCCATGTCTTGATGATCTCTTTTTTAACGTTTTGTTATGCCCCCCGTTTTATTCAATCGAAAAAGTACATTTCCCTTCCCCCCTCCGCACACTCAAGAACACACATAATGAAGACATGACCATACTCCTTATACACCGATAAACGACAAAAAAACAATATGTTGTACATACCACTCATTCAGAGTATGCATAAAAAGGCTTATGATCATGCCTATGTCCCCAATCTTTTCATAATGAAAAGGAAAAAGTTTGTTTTACTTGTGTCAAGACATGCACATATTTATTCTTCGTTGCAAACTTCTTGTAGTATAGTTAACGGAACGGAGGCCTTGAATCTTTTTGAGTTGGGGCTCTCTGCCTATTCTCACTCGCCTTCGTAGGCTTGGATACTCCCCCAGTGACTCTTCTACCAACAACTGGGATCTTTGATGTAGTTGCTATTGGGGCCTTAGTCTTTGTCTTTGGTGGTGGCACTATTGATCTGCGTGTTGAGGGTTGTATCAGAAAAGATCCGTCGGCATCATTAGTCATGTAGGTATCATTATCATCATCTTGTCCTTTGAAATACTGTTCCAATCTTTCAATCTTTTCCCTTATTTCATCCTGTTTGAAGTTCTTAAAGTTAGGGATTTCATTAAACTCCACGGTGTATGCATTAATCTGAAGTCCATATAGGAAACTTGCGAACGACTCATTGAAACTTGTAAGACTTTCATGAATAGACTGTACTTGTTGAACATTTGAATCCAGATCGACTAGGTTGTCACTTAATTCACTAAAGGATTGAACAAATTGATCAAGCGGTGTTTGTTCAGCATCAATCTCATAGTGAAGCCCTGGTGATGGGAGGACATTTGAAGGACGCGAAAGGCGATGAGGCGTTGATCCACGTGATGTCTTCTTTGACATGGTGGCAGATTTATATATTCTTGATGAATGCCGTTTCGCAAAAGAGCGGTTGTTGTGATGTTCGAGCTCTTCGTTTACGCGTCTCACAGGCAACAAATCATATTGGTTTTAGTCTATTGACACGTCAGTGAATGACAGATACTTCACTACGGATATAGTAATTTAAATCGCTATGTACAGCTCGTTGGCGTTCGTAAATTATTCACATAAACTTGTGTGCATGTTTGAGTTTGTCCGTCATTGGATCCTTTGGCTTCTTCTTCAACACAATGAACAGCAAGATCGAAGAAGCAAAGCAGAGACCATACCAAGTGACAAGGTATTGCAAATGATTGTTTCTCAAATCCAATGAAGCTGCTCTACCCACTGGGACACCAGCCCTCATGAGCTGATACTCAGAGAATTCACTGTTCTGAGATGGATCTGCTTCCTTAAGCTGTGTAATTTCATGCTTGTTTGCACTGGCCCAGAATTTCCACCATGGTTTTGGCTCGGTGACGACCTTGGTCTCAATTGGGTGGTCTTTGAGATCCTTGAGAGCAGCAACATGCAGCCTCATACACCCAGTGAATTCGGTCATTTCATTGTAGTCCAAAACATGCCAAAGCCTGGACTCAGGGTCAAGCTTGTCCATTGTTAACGCAGCCTTTGGGTTGATCTTTTTGATGATACATTCAATCGTGACTTCATGCTGTGGCACCGACAAATGCTGTAAGCTTCTTCTGGTTGGGATAACTTTCTCATCAGTCACAAAGCCACGTTCCACTAAAATATCTGGTCCACCATCAGATCTCACAAGTGGGGTGTACAAGACGTAACCCTTCATCTCGTTCTTCACTTTTGGGCCAACAAACACTTCTCTGGAGTGGTCAAACTTACCAGTGACGTAGACACGTCTGTATTGCCAGTCATCAGCATCCTCAGGCTGGATATTCTTTGGTAATGGGATTGGGTCATATGCAAGACGGTCTTCGCAGGTGGCAATAAGGTTGTTCTTCCATTTGAGTCTTCTCAATTGCCATGTTCCCAGACAGAAGGAGATAACTGGCATCAAAATGAGCAAAGACAAAAAAATATACTTCGACGTAGTCCATTCCTCCTTCTCTGCGGTCTTAACAGGCTTCCAATCCACATTAGATGTAATGACTGTTCTGTGTGGAGTTAAAGAAGGGTTGCGAAGCATGGTGAGCTTAAGCATTGTTGGCTTGATGATGGCCCTGTTATGCTGCGTGGCTAAGTTCAGACGGCGCCCCGCAATCGATGTGAAGGCCCGCATCGATAGTGAAGGTCGCAATACTGAACTGATAGTAGTATGAAACATTTCTTATTAGCTCTGAACCTTAGCGGGAAACTTCAAAGACTTTGCGGTTCCAGGATTATTTCAAAGTCTGCATCTTCTGGCATTTTGACTTTTCGGAAAAAAATAAATATCTTAATTAGGAAATTATCCTAAAACGTGAAAGTTGAGCTCCCTCTCTACTGACAGACTACGTCGAAGGTATAACTGAAACCCAGTTCATGGATAATGCGTCGTGCGTCGTGTCAAATAATATTTCAAATCAGAACAATAAATTATAAATAACTGCCAATCAAAGTAAACAGGAACTAAAAAAAAGCGATCCAGGTGTTAGCCAATAGCCACCAACACCGCAACCAATTCAACCAGCTCTCTTCTCAACATCGATAGAAGCGTTCTCCAAGAATTGATCTTCATGTTTCAGCTCAATCTCACCAGCTTCTGCCTCCTTAACATGAGCAATTCCAGAGTTATCTGGACACAACTCAGCACCTCTTCTTCCAACAAGATACCATGGCAAGTTGAACAGCTCCTCCATGGATTCAAGGGAACGTCCAGAAATCTCAGGAAGGAAGAACCAAGCCCAGAAGGAACTTATCACAAGAACTCCGACAGCAAAGAAGAAGGTACCGGCGGCAGTCAAAGAAAGAATCATGGATGGAATAGCCTTAGTGTTTCCGTACTGATTAGCAAAGTGGAAAGCCATGATCAAGGCAGTACCAATGTTACGAACTCTCAAGGGCAACATTTCAGAGTTGATTAAATATTGGATAGAGTTCCAACCGAAAGTCCAACCAACACCGGAAAGGAAAAGGAAAGCGAGGGCACCGACACCAGCGCTCTTTTGAGAACCACTCATAACGTAATCAGAATCGGTGGCATTTGGAACGATTTGGAGGAAGATCGCAAAGTAAAGAGTAGAAAACGTTTGAATAGCAATACCAAGGTACAGAGTTTTCTTTCTTCCCAGGAAGTCGATAAGGAAGAACGCACCAATGTAAGCACCAGAGACCTTGACAACGGAAAGGATAGAAGAATAAAGAAGTTTCTTTGTTCCAGTCACACCGACAAGAGCAACTAATTCTGGCATGTAAATGGTAATAGCAGAAGCACAAGACCACTGTGAGAGAATCTGAGCACTAATTCCCAGGAGGATTCTGTATCTGATGGACTTAACAAGGAAAAGCTCTTTAACAGCGTCCAACTTTGAAACCGTACCAAGTTCAGCACGTTCCATAGCGAGCTGCTCCTGGATATCAGAAATCTCAGAGAGGACATATGGATGGTTTTGATGCAAATGTCTGAGCTTTGACAAGTTTTCAAAGGCCTTGTCGACTCTTCCAACTTTGACGAGCCATCTTGGAGACTCCAAACAAAGGGAGCTACCAATTGTGAGAAGGCCAGCGAGCACAACCTTCAAAGAAGTTGGCACGATCCAAAGTCTGTCATCAGTCGGTTTCATATGAAGAGCGCAGCCGTAGTTGGCAAAGTTTGCAATCATAGAGCCAAAATACACTGCACCAGCAAAAATACAGTTACAGAGACCTCTGATATTCTTTGGGGAACTTTCGGACAAATAACAAGGGCCAATAACGACGGTTTGTCCAATGGCAAAGCCCTCAATAAGTCTGCCAACGTATAATTGGCCAACTTTCTTGGAGGTAATTTGGATAATAGCACCGACAATCCAGCCCACACAGCAAAGTTGCAAGGTTCTGATACGACCAAATTTGTCGACAAGGTACATCGCGAGCAAAGAGCCACCAATGGAGCCAAGCTGGACCATAGATGTGATGTTAGATTTCAGATTGGCCAATTCGGAGGCCGTTTTAGACTTATCTAGTAAACCGAATCGTAATTGAAAAGACTTTTGTGCCACTGTTCCTGCAATGTTACCCTCGTCAAAGCCACGGGCACAACCCAAGACACCAAAGACAAACACGGCGAAGAACAAGGTACGGTTGTAGATCTCCTTTGGAGAATCTCCAGTGTTATAAAATTTTGCGAGGAAGCCAGCCATGTTGAATGACCTTCTTGAGTGTGTTGAATCAAGAAAGAACAGCCTCAGACCAATGCGTGTGAGGCGTGTATGTTGCCCCCAAATCCTTTGTGGTCGTGCGGCAGTGAGAAGCAAGCCGTCATTTATAAAGAGCGCCTTGAGTAAAAGATTACATGGTCAAGCGGGTCATCGAGCAAGCTGCTCCGCACAACCACGGAATAGAAAGGCTGATGCTGCCTGAATCAGTGCATGGAGGGAGTCAACCAACCTGCAAGGGAAAGAGACGGAACAAAAATGAGAGAAAATACCAGGCCGCCGGGATGAGCTCTGTGGGGAAGGGGAGCGGCAGCCGATTGACGCCGGTTCTGACTACTTGCTGATTGGCCCCAAGCATCGAGATCTCAACAACCATCTCCACAGATAATGCCACCACACTGCCAACTCTCCTTCGGTCTCTACTAGCTCCCGATCTTGCTGGGCATCCCCTGTGTCTGGACAACCTAGTGTAGTGCTGTCGGGTGCTCGTAGCCCCGGCCCCCTGCGCTGCTGTCTTGTCGTCGCTGCACAAAAGCATGCGCGTTCCTAGCTGCCTGAGGACTAACTGCCCCCACCTTGGGGAGAGACCTCTGGGCGTTCTGTGTCCACGACAATGGAGACTGCTGGAGATCCAGCGTTCCCATAATAGCATCCCATAGATCCCACACCGGACGTTCGGAGGGTTCTCTCCCCTGCTGTGATCGTTGCTCGAGCCCATGTCCGTGAACACCCTGCAAGTCCTTGCTGTGCATGGTGCGGCTCCCATATCCTCTTCCGGTGCGGGGCAGCGAGTGCTGCACCGTGTGGTTTTTTCCGGTAGGCTCCTTTGTTTCTCTTTTGGAACAGGTACCAACTGCCTCTTTGCTATTGGAAGGACGGTGCCAGCAAGCTTGTCTGCCAGTCGGTGCACCAGGGGAGTCATGTGGAGAGGGAGGGGAGCGAGCGTTCTGATTTGCGTAGCGACTCTCCCCGGCCACAAAGCAGGCTGCGAGCATTGCGCTTTCTGGCAAAGTAGGGTCGAGAGTAGGCTTGCACCATCCAGAAAAGCGTCTTTGTTACGGCACTTCAGAGCTCAGTGCTCAGTGCGCTACAGACAAGGCGACACGACCAAGACGCTTTCACCACAACGCGCTGTAGCAGCGCGAGCTCGTTCAGACCTGACTCACGAGTCACAGGGGGAGACACACCATATCCATCGTGTGCTCACCCCTGGGCAGCCGCTGCCCGCGCCTGCATTCCTCGTTGTTGTGCCTCTCCCTCTGGGCCTGCGCCGGGAATCCTGAAAGAGGAAAGATTGGCGGCTTGAAGCTCAGTGCGGGGCACCGGGAAATCACGGGAGTTGAGAGTTGGGGCGCCTACTCAGCGCGCGGGCTCGTCACAATCGTCGCTGCAGGAATCAGCATTTGTAAAGCCAATGGTGGTGTTCGGATTGGTCCAGTTGCAGTTGCGACGGCTCGGACACCGACCGAGTTTGTGGTGGGAGCTGTTGTGCCGCTATCGGGCCCCAACTGCGAAGCAGACTTGGCAACGGTAGGACTCACCTTCTACAGCAGTGATGCTCGCGGGCAAAAAGGTGTTGAGCAGCTGCGTCGCCGGTGGGAGACACCCGGCGAGTCTCTGGCACGGTCGAGGAACAGGAACAGGAACACTCCCCACGCCCCACGGCCCGCAGCTTTGTGGGTGAGATCTCTGGGTTCATTGCGTGGGCCGCTACTGCCTCGGATTAACCTTCGCGTGTTTTGTTTTTTTTCCGGTCTTGAGCGGGAGCGGGATCGGGGTTATTTATCTGGCGCAATAAAACGCTGCTATAAAAAGGGTTTTGTTGGCCAGCATATTTCTATATTTCTGGGTGACAGTTGGCAACGTTTATGGTTAAGGAATTTAAAGCCCCATTTCACTTATTGTAGTATTTTGGAGAAATCCAAGGACATGCACGCCATTAACATTTCCTATTTGCTATTTTCTATTTCCCGTTCTCCATTTTGGGAAATATATTTCTGGTAAAACTTGAAGATTGTAAGCATTCTTTGTGGACCGATATCACAACTGCATAGCGACACCAAAGTCTCTCCTTTGAATGGGCATGCTTGAAACTTCTTGCAGATACCCCAAAACAGATATTTAACCCAGATAGGTACGAGATCTTCAGAACGTAATAATAACCTGTACACCAAACAGCACAAAACCATCCCGTCTTATACTTAGACGGCTCGTTTCAAGACTAGTGTTTTTTTTTTCTTTTTAAAAGCCATGGTCCCCTCCACTCATACGTACAAGCTCCATGAAACCGTCTGCTCTCCTTCAACAGCAACATAGCTGTTAGCTTTGCACAGCTGTTAGCTTTATCACTACACGCTTTTGAAAGTAAATGTCATACACATAGGTAATAGTAACTAAAAAAATTTCTTCAGAGAACATAGAAGAATAAAGAAAGGAATAAAACAAAGGAACCACCATACCGATTACCAGCCGGTCCAACCAGGGACGCCCACCGGGGAGCTTTTTCTCGTACATCATAACACAATATTCTGAGCTAGGGGCTTTTACATCCATCTAGCTTGGACAGCGTTGAAAGACCCTGGCTTCTCAACGAGACCGTCCTCAACGACCTCGAACTCTTGCCAAGTGTGCTCAATGTACTCACAAAGCTTTTCCTTCATGAAGTTAATAGCCTCAAGCTGATCAAACTTCTTTCCCTCAGCAACGTCAGAGTTGATCTTATTCTTCAATATATCAACTCTCTTAGACAAGACATCCAATCTGTAGTTCATGTAGTCCTTGTAAAAGTCATTATATCTCGAAGCCGACAAAACAGAAGGTCTGACAGTAGTGATGGCGCACTCATCTAATAATGGGTCCTTAGGTCTGAAAGAGCAGACTGCGGTTATTCTCTCTGTGAAGTCACCCTTTGGTTTGGTAGCAATGTGTCTAAGTATGCGACCTTGCAAAACGTTACACCAGCCTTGCTTTGGCCCCTCAACCTTTGCAACGGTGCCATTAGCAGTCATGAGGGCCGTTTCACCACCAACCATGTTGGAAGTGTCAGACATCATGAGAACACAGACAAACTGTGGAGAGTCATAATGCCAGGAAACAATAGCAGGAATCTCGTCGGCATTCTTCTCCTCAGCAACATCAAGGATTTTGGTGGTCTTCTGTTTGACAGAAATGTTGGTGTGGGAAATCTCATAATCGAATTGATGCAAAAGTTCAACACCAGCCATTCGGGACATGATCTCCATAACCTTGGGATGATTCCAAGCAGCCTTAGTGAATGGAGCGTAGTCCATGTAACCTCTGATGTACATATCCTTGTCTCCCGTGGTGGAGTTGTTGTTCATTCGGCCATTCTTTTGGAATGCCTCTTTCTGGAACATCTCGTATCTCATAATAGCAATGGCTTCTGGCGTAAAGAGTGGAAATGGTTCAGAGACACCAATTTCAGAAATTGGCTTTTGGTGAAAGTCAGACTCCAAGAAACCCAAGTCAGATAAGGTGAGTTTCTTGGTCTTCTCATAGTAGTCATCAGTCCAGAGCAAATGTCTGGAGACATCAAACTCAACGGAGCTTGGAGACTTGATGCCAAACTTGTGAACTTCCTTGAGGATTGGTGAAAGGTACTCTTCATAGACATCCTCTGGGACATCAAACGAGTGGTTGTCATGGAGGACGTCCTGGGTTAGTGTAGTAGGCTGAACCGCAATTGGCATAGCTATATATTTATCTGTCGCTGGTGTGCTAGAGGTTTAGAGTCGTGGAGTCGTGCGACCAGGGATATGTCTCTTTTATAAACCAGCGGCACAAAAGGGTGTCAAGATGGATATCTAAAGATCGGACACCTCGAAATCTCGGGATGTGGAGGAGGTATTTGCGGAGAGCAGCGATAAACGATAAATTACGTGGGTAAAAGCTCAATGTGCATAAATGAATGTTACCATCTGTGGCGATCCGATCCATATGATGGAGGAAGTCACATCCATGATTGGCTCGAGCAAGTGGTTCGTGTTCGGAGTAAGACCCACCTGAATTGCTCTCTTCGTCCTGGGATACTCCATGGGTTGGACGTCAAGGTGTTACCTGCCGCATGGGTGTTGGGAAGTTGAAGAGTCCAGACCTCGCTTACCACAGCAAAGACTGAACACCAAGATGTTCCAAAAGCGGAAAAGATGTCCATTGACGCATGATCGAAAACGCGCATTGATAAGCTTTTTCTTCGTCGCGTCACGTGACTTGTGGAGAACTCACTGTCGTTAGTTTCTATGTACATTAGCCATTTTTATTCCCTTTTTCTTTCTTCTTCAAAGCTGATGCTTGCCGTATAGGCCATACGAAGCCCTCAGGTTTGCTAATTTGAAAAAGGTCAAGCTTCGGCACCATGACTCGCTCGCCAAGTGAAGAAGAGATTTAGACTCTGGACTTCACCATAGTTCTGTTAAACATAGGGAGCTTTAGATAAGCCTAAAAGGGGAAACCATGGCAATGTTTGCTTTATTGTTGTCATGCCAACCGCCAAAAAGGAATATGGGTACAAGATCTTGGGGCTGATAGATCATTTTGGGAGATTATAACCCCGCCGCTATGGCAAGAATGCCCGATCTTGACGCATTCACTTACTGTGCCCGATGTCTCTTTGCTACTCACTACCCTCCAAACAAGAAACCAACTGGGACTTGAATATGGTTGAAACGACTAAAAACACGGGGAATCTAGTACATATATCTCATTCAATACCGTAAAATAGAGCCCGGTAGAAATGTGTTTGGCGTGTCATGCATCACTTGACATACTCCTGTAACTCCAAGCTCTTTGCTCGTCTGCGGCTACACCGAGTCTACAGGGATCAACCCCCTCTTTGTGTTTGATCCAAAATTATCTAGCCAGTGCTTCCGAATTGTGTGGAGTATTATTGAAGATTAGTGACTCGGTTCAGCCTAGGCGTACACGAGCTTACTCAATCGTCATTTATCGTAGCTCTACACTGTGGCTCTTGGCTCAACTGCGCCATATGTTCCTGATCACACTGCCTTTCTATGCGTCTGTGCTCCACACAAACAGCATAAATATAGCTGAAATTAGCAGAATCTAACTAATCATGATATACTCGTTGAAAGCTATTATAGTCCGGCAAAACCCGTAAGCTACTCCGGGGTTTTGAGAGAGCCCTTACATGCATTACGCAACTGTATTGGACTCCTTTGGTGAGAAATGCCACTCCCCATATGCACGATAAGAGTCAGACAGGTGGAGCCGGACGATCAGCAGTTTCTGTTCCCGAAGCCATCAACATTATGCTGCTCGATAACAGCTCGGCGCACAATTAGTACAGCATTACCCCAATGGAGACCATCAACCCCGAATGCATCGCCGAACAATCTACAAACTTATCTTCACTCGCTTTGATCACCAGTATATGAACTACAGAGATGCCATCGGTACATCCTAGCGCTACCCAATCACATATAGTGCACATATAGTGCACCACTGAACGCTACACAATGAGTTTGTCTTCCTCTACAGAGAAGAAACAACAGCCGCTTCAGGATGTCCATTCTATTGACATCGACATCGAAGAAGGAACGGCTTCAGAGTACAACATCAAAGTAAATACCACAAAACGATCCCTGACGTCCAAGAACTTGCATTTCATTGCACTCGGTGGTTCTATCGGTACTGGCCTCTTCGTTACCATTTCTACTGGTCTTCTCTACGGTGGTCCGGCTGGACTTTTCCTTGCTTTCCTGATCTGGACTTTGGTCATCTTTGGTGTCACTGCCTGCTGTGGCGAATTCGTCTGCTATTTGCCTATTGAGTCACCCTTTACTCAGATGGCTGGTCGTGTTGTTGATAAATCCTACGAACTTGCTGTTGGTTGGAATTACTTTCTCATGATCTCCATTTACATCCCATTCGAAATCACTGCAGTTAATGGTATGATCCACTTCTGGAGAGATGATTACTCACCAGCTATCACTTTCTGTATTCAGATTGCTATTTACACTGTCTTAAACACTATGGCTGTTAAATGGTTTGGTGAATCCGAGTTTTACCTTACAATTGGTAAAATTGTTCTTGCGATTGGCCTTATCATCTTCACCTTTATCACCATGGTTGGCGGGAATCCAGATCATGATGCTTTTGGTTTCAGATACTGGTCCAACCCTGGTCCGTTCAACGTTGTTTACACCACTGGATCTTTGGGTCAATTCCACGGTTTCATGGCTGCTATGAATAAGGCTTGTTTTACTATTGTCGGTCCTGAATACTTGTCCATGGTTGCTAATGAAGCTGGTCAACAATCTCGTAAAATCCTTGCCACCACTTTCAAGACGGTTTTCTACAGACTGATTATCTTCTACATCCTTGGTGCACTCTCTGTTGGTATTTTATTGCCTTATAATGATCCAACTTTGGCCGAGTTAGCTGCATCTGGTTCTACCTCCAACGGTTCTTACTCCCCGTACATTATTGCCATGAACAACATGGGTATTAAAGTACTGCCTCACATAGTTAACGTTCTTTGCGTTTCTTCGGCTTTCTCCGCAGGTAACTCTTACGTGTACTGTTCTTCTCGTGCACTGTACGGTATGGCTTGTCGTGGCACCGTCCCAAAGATCTTCAAGTACTGTACCAAGTCTGGAGTCCCTATCTACTGTGTAGGCGTTGCCTTCTGCTTCTCTCTCTTGTCCTTGCTGCAGCTGGGTGACAGTGCTGCCCAGGTCTTGAACTGGATTGTTAACCTCTGTTCTGGCGCCCAGATTTTGAACTACTTCTTCATGTGTATCACTTACCTCTTCTTCCTCAGAGCAGTGAATGCTCAAGGCCTTGAC
>JAKTVL010000145.1:0-20377 GCA_030557175.1 Petasospora japonica
CTTCTTTCTGTGGCGGCCGAAATGTTGATGATGCCTGCAAGCATCAAATGCTGCCCGCTCGGAAAATCAGTGAGAAGCATCGCCGGCATTAACATTTTCTCAAATCGCTCAGAGTAGTAGCTGCCCAGGCCCCAAGAAGCGCCTCACACGATGATCTTTACTTTCTCAGAGTGGTTCTATTGGGATTTTCTCGCCCTATGGGGCATGGGAACTTGCTACATGTGCCTCTTTGCGCTGTTTGTGGGCATGACAAGACAATACATCCTTCGCCCAGGAACGCTCTTCTTCATCAGATCGCCGGATGACCCAAACACGCGGCTAGTGCACGATGCACTGATGAGACCTCTTGGTCTGCAGCTTTGGAGAATTTCGCAGGCTGCAATGATCTATACTCTTTTCATAGTTGTTGGTATTGGTGCCGTGACACTCCCAATGCTGAAATCGCCCTTGTTACCATTACGTTTCAACTTCATAGCGTCAGCGCTCTCGTTTACTTTCTTGAGTTGGAAACTTGCGGCGAACGTGGATCTAGTAAGGAAGTACATTCGTCAGTATTGGACTCGTGCTTTTAAGGCTTGCGCCTCCCAGATGAGACTTTCTTCCTTTGTGTTGGGGAAACATGACCCGAGAGAAAGAGGACGCATAGTCTACAGAAGCCTCTTTGCTAGACTTCAGGGTTGCCGCCCAGATTATACAAAGCCAATGACAGCATCAGAAGCTGATTCTATATTCCAGGCAACAGGAACCCGTGCTGTTTTCGTTCCAGATGGCTACCATGTAAGGGCGCCAAAGTTTGACTTTGCCTCAAGAAAGTTCATTAGAGAACTTTTTATCGCTGTTACCAAAGATGATATACCGTTGACAGAATCAAAACCTGTAAGTTATATCCCACAAGATGTCTTAGATGACGAATCTGAAGATGAGGGCTCCACTTATAACCAATATGAAATTGTTTACAGACCACCGAATTTTGGAATTCGTGTCATTTGTTTCCTCGTTATGCTTTGGATCTTTGGTATCATCTTGTTCACTGGGACAATCTTCACAGCTAACTTTGTTGGACGGCCAGTTGCCATGGTTATTGATCGCATATATTTCAGTGCAGTATATGCACCTTTACCTGGCTTGGAACCTCTTAAAATCTTCACTCTTATGATCGATGTTGGGTCTGTCTTTCATGGTTTGCTAATTATGCTTCTATGTCTCTCTCAATATGATAATTACATCCTTCAACGTCATATTAATGAGAATAGTGTCCCTGGAAATCAAGAAACCCTATGGCGTCGTGTGCTCCCACAGCCCACTGTTTTTGGTAACATTCTTGGGTTGGTGACGATATTCCTGATTGAGGTTGCATGGGATGTGCTAACTCAGAGATGGTGCTTTACTTACCCTTGGGAATACTTCATAGGTACCAAAGATGACGATGTGAGATATAAAATTGCCGCTGGCTGCGCGACAGTGGTGAGAGGTCTAAGTGCCCGCTATGGCAGATTTTCTAAACTGCTTGTTAACATCACACTCGTTGGGCCTGCTTTGGCATTAGAAGGAATTTGGAAACAAGAAATTCTTCCTCTTATTGGAAAGGCTGCCAGAATATTAGGATCGATCTTAATCGCTCAACTGACTATTGTTGTGTACGAGTACTATACACACAAAGCTAAATATGCTAACTTTGTCTCTGCCTTGATCTCTGTCTTTATTAACCACGACATATATAGAGGTCCGCTTCTTCTTGTCACACCATTGGTTGTCTCCCTGATATGGGTGTCCCGGGCTGTGGTCTACCTGAGAAACTGGTACATTGATATCACACAGGTGGTCAAGGAAGAGAACTATGCCAGAGGGAAGACGCTCGAGAACGTTGAATTCGAAGAGGCGAAGGAGGAAGTCGACAACACCAGGGAGGCAACAGCGGGCTGCGAGCTGGACTGAACCTGGCTTCGGTGGAAATGTATATAACCAATTGATGTCCGTAATGCCTGATAAAAGGTAAACAGAAAGCACCCCCACAAAACCATCTATCTTTACGCCAGTTTGCGCAACCGGCCCCCGTTGCCAAATCCAAATTCGCGCAAAAAGCGGTGAAAAAACTGAAAAAATTCGGTGGCGCTTGGACGGTCTCGGATGCGAAACTTGGAAAAAAGGCGACCTTTTAACAAAAAAACATCAGCGTCGGACGTCCAGACACAGAAGACAGTAACTTGTACATAACACACTCCGTCCTCCATTTGTGCCTGTTGGATCAACTATGCTGAGAAACAGAGCTCTCGCGCAACTGGGGAAGGCTTCGTTCGCCAGAGCCTTGCATACATCACACCCTGCATTTAATGCCCCACCAAAATCACCTTTACAAGTCTTTACAGAGACATTTAGAAAGGAGTGGAAGCAATCCAAGGAGTTGCAGGAAGGTATCAAGGCCCTAAGTGATGAGACTGGTAAGATCGGTCAATCAGATGCGTTTCTGAAGGCTAGAGAGGCTTATGAAAAGGCGCAGAAGCGAACCACCGTAATTGGCCGTACAATCAAGGAGACTGGTGAAGTGATAGAGAAGGTTGCCGAGGACGTCTGGGATTCTGAGGCAGGTAAGTTCACAAGACGTACATTTGAGAGAACTGCGGAAACCGTTGACAAAGCGATGGAACCGGTGAGAAATACCAAAATTTACAAGGACATTAGTGAAGTTGTCGAAGACTCGTCTGCTTCAAGTTACGGTGGTTTCGAAGCAAAGGAGAAGAGAAGAGAGAGAAGAGAGAAAGAGCTCGCTTCCGGTAAAAGACCTAAGGCGGTCAAAGCCAGTGAGGAGGCTGGAAGTGCTCTTGTTGCTACAGAAATCAGACCAACCGGGCCAGGTCTTGGAAAGAAAATCGAAGATTTCCAGACAAAGACTGCTGTTGGTCGTGCCACATCTGATTTAAAGGTCAAATACTGGGATGAATCTGAGAACCCATTGATCGTGCTGATCAGAACAATCTTTGAGAAAATCGGTGGATTATTCGCCGAGACTGAGTCCGCTCAAGTTATCAGGTTGTTCAAACAACTGGATCCATCTTTCAACTCTGAGGATTTCACTAAGCAGCTTCGTCAATTCATCATTCCGGAAGTTTTGGATGCATATGTCAAAGGTGACGAAGAAGTCTTAAAGCTGTGGTTCTCGGAGGCCCCATATAACGTTTATTCTGCTCAGCAAAAGGCCTTTAGAGATCAAGAGCTCTTCTCTGATGGTAAGATCTTGGATATTAGAGGAGTTGAGATTGTGAGTGCGAAAATGCTCCCATCCAACATTCCAGTTCTTGTTGTTGGTTGTAGAGCACAGGAGATTCATCTCTACAGAAAGGCCAAGACTGGTGAAGTCGCTGCCGGACATGAATCCAATATTGTGATGAGTTCTTACGCCATGGTTTTGACTAGGATAGCTGAGGACGTTGATGACAAGGAGACTGAGGGCTGGAAGATTTTGGAGTTTGTAAGAGGTGGATCCAGAGAGTTCCATTGATTTCTGCTGCTGTTACGATCGCGTTGTTGGATGTCTGTTTCTATTGTAAATATGTATGACTGCATGATAAAAAAAAGACTAACTGGGAGAGATGGTTGGCATATGTGGAGCTCATTTTGAAGGGATGTCTACAGTTATTTTGAAAATTTGATTCGTAAATTCGTAGCATGGTAAAAGAAAGTGTAATTACCTATTCACTTTCCGTTTCTTGAATATGGCCTTCTTTGGGGCACGTAGATTCTCCTCGTCGCTTAAGATGGCGTCATCATTCTTCTTTTCTGCCTTTAAATCCCAATTCTTTGTTTCTATCTCACTGGCTGTGAGTTTTACTTCTTTGGTTGCTTCTGAGGGCTCATTAGGCATTGGTAATGGTGATCCTAACCTCCTGACAACCGGTTCTTTGTTTACAACTTCCTTCCATACTCCTATTTCAGTAGCATTTTCCTCAGGTTTCTCTCCCTCATTGTGCTCCCTGCTTTTTCTCGACGGTTTCTTCACATAAACACCATTTGCTCTATCAGCTTCTCTTTGGATTTTTGCATTGTCTCTATTGATCTTATGTAGCTCGTTGATGGCCTTTTGAATTCCAAAATTGTGTCTCTGAGATAACTCATGCTGGTTCCTTGAGATCTTGTTGTCGTCGATAAACTGCATGAAATGTTAGCTCAATGTTCAGCGAAGGATCTTCGTATAATGCAATTATTAGTAGCTCACTATTTCGCATGACTTGCACCAAAAACGACTCATTGTGGGTCTAGTTTGTCAGAATCCCGAGAGTTGCTGGGTCTGTTGGTCAAGTTAGCCCTGAAAATTCGATGAAGATTTGTATCGCGGATTTGCGCCTCTCTTTGTCTTCTCATTCTTCTTAGCAAGACTTCACTAATAACCTGGGATGGGTGATGATAGAGATAGTAGGGACTACTCACCAGGAAGGAGTAAGAGTAGCCAATCTGATCGACACCGCTCACAACACCGCACCTCATCTGGGGGCCATCACCGTCGCTCTGGAGAAAAACGTCATCACCATAGCAGCAAACCCCATGACAGAGAAAAGCACCATCAGGACAGACACAGAGAACGCAGTCGTCATCATGAGTCCCACAGAGAACGTGAAAGATCTCCCTCCAATATACAGGACCATTCTTCTCCAAATTTGGGCCAGGGTAATGTTGTGAGCCAATCGCAGCTCAATGAACTCAACGCAAAGATCCTGAAGGCCAGACTACGAAAAGATCCCAATTTAAAATCCCTGGAGAAGGAATATGAAAATCTAAAATTTCTGTTCTCCAAAACTCAGAAGCAATCAACCAGATCTGAAAAAGTGGTGCAGGCGTTCAAAGACACAAACGAGGATGATATGACCATTGGGGAGATGCGCAAGCAAGAACGGCTCACCTCAAATACTAACTACTCGGAAATCAAGAGTATCATGAATGATAAGAAGTTCTCTACAGATCTGGATTATCAAGACGAAAACTCTGGTAAACTGGCTAAGTATGTACAAGATGGTATCATTGACATGAAAAAGATGGAAACCTCAGAGGCTAAAAAGATGTCAAACGCCCTTGACAAATGTCAACTTTGTATTGAAAATGAAGACATTTGTTGCGATATTCTCAGTATGGCCAATTATGTTTATCTGACACTTCCTCCAGAGCCTTCAATTTCCAAATACTCCGCAATGATCGTTCCTATAAACCACGTCAAGAATACGTTGTTTTGTGATGAAGATGAATGGGAAGAAATCCGCAACTATATGGTTTCACTTTCACAATTCTATTATCAAAAGTTGGGTAAATCTGTGATTTTTTATGAGACTGCAACTTCTAAATACAACCATTCTGCTATTGTTGCTGTGCCGATCCCAATATCTTTCTCTAGTACAATCCAAGGATATTTCAAACAATCCATCTTGGAAAGATCTATGGAATTTGAGCAGCAACATAAAGCCATCATCGATACTTTAAAGAAATCCGACACAATGGGGAGAGATGCTTTTAGGCATTCATTTGCCAAGGAGGCACCATATTTCCATGTTTGGTTCACATTGAATGGCGGAATTGGCCATATTGTCGAGGATTCCTCAACATGGCCTAAGGGAGATCTATTTGCTCGAGAAGTCCTTGGTGGGTTGTTGAAAGTCGATCCCATGGTGATTAGAAAACAGGGAAGATGGTCCAAACATGATTTGCGTGTTACAGAGATGAGTAGACTATTTAGGGAATTCGATTGGGCAGAAAAACTTCATTTATAAATGTTATAAGTGGGATAGGTACATTTTGTTGTCATATCTATGTGTAGGCAGTACGTATCTTATAGTTACTTGCATGTGATCATCACTGATTGATCTGTTCCTTCTTTTCAACTTCAGCCTTACTTTCCTTCTTAAGATCAGCCTTAACATCCCCTTTAGCGTCTTCCTTCACCTCGCCTTCACTGACCTCAGCGAGCTCTTCTGCAGCAGCCTCATCCAAGCTGATCTTGTCCTTAACTTGAATCTTCACACCAGTGTCCTTTTCTTGTTTTGTTTCGGTTTCAATGAGCTCCTCCTGCTCTTTGATCAACTCAATTCTCTGCTTATTGGTCATCTCAGCATCAGTGACATCTGCCTCAACAACGTGATGAACCTGTTCAGGCATAGAATTGAGAACAGCCTGAAGGGCATCGTATATCGTCTCATGATCATCCATATTACCATAGGTATAAGCATTAGATAGGACAAGCAATGTAGCTGGGATTCTCTCTCTTAATCTCAAATTTAGCCACATTTGCAAGTCGTGTCTCAATTTGATGGTGTTCACGCCATTTACGGTGATACCTCTAGCTGCACAGGCCGCTTGAACTTCCATTGTAGTCAAAGAATCCAGACCTTCGTAATCGATGGACTTGTCATCGTTGACAATGTTCAACAATTTGTATCTGATTCTGAATCTGAGCATTTCGTTGGTGCCTATTGGTTGTAAGTTCAAGTATCTGGACATGGCAACCAACTGAGGTCTTTCCAAGTTATCCAAGACGGTATCATCCTTGAACAATCTGGCCACTCGAAGAGTCTGTTCTTGAGATGGGGGCTCCAGTCCAGTTTTCAACTTCTGAGTGAAGTCTCTGAAATCATTCTTTTGTTCCTCTGTAAGGGTTGATGGCAGTTTCACCTTGACAGTTTCTCTGAGGATGGTAGACACCTTTTGTCTCGTAGAACGAAGGGATTTGGACTTTTTTTCTTTGTCTGTCTTGGATTCGTAAGTTGATGGTAACAAATTAGGGAACAATTTGAGTGCGACTGGAAGAAGCAATTCAGCAAATGGGACAATCACAAACATAGAGAAGGGAACCAATCTCACAATATCGGTGATCGTTCTCTGCAACTGCTTATTCTCTCTTCTTGTGAGCTCGTAGCCAGCGGCAGTCTTCAATGCCAACTTGAAAGAGATCTTGATCTCGAGGCCTAAAAGCTTAGTTCCGTCTCGGTAATGGGCGACTTCATGCTTAATTCTGTCCCAAAGCGGCGGCTTTGGGACCGACTTGGCGGGTGTCCCATCCTCCTTAGATGCTTGAACTTCTTCTACCTTCTCTCCTTTCTTGAGACCCTCGAATAACAACTGTGAACCATGTAGTTGTCTCTGGAAGCGGGAAGTGGAGAGTCTGCTGGCGTTGTATCTTGTCAACACTGGGGTACTTTGTGTGGCGGGCGCCACCAGTACACGCATACGGAGAAGTGACACCATAACTGTCTACTGCCGTCAGGTTTCAGACGATTTGTGCTGGTCAAATATAGTGGCCAACCTCTGTTCTGTCTATACCGTCTCTGTTGTTGGTAACGCCTCTCTGTTGTTGAGAAATGATTTCTCTCTCGCCCTCCGGGAGGATGTCCGGGCCGTTCTTTCGCCACTCGGCCGAAAACGGCAGTTCGCGATGACCTTTCGTGCGAAACTTTGGCAAAAAACATCTGGACACCTCAACATGCCTACGTTTACGCTTGTGGACCCATATGTTCACGCCATCGCTCTGAAAAAAATTCGAGGTAAACAAAGAGCGAGGGCTGGTGGCTATTGACGTTAGGTGAGGTGAAGCCCGCTACACACAACCCGAAACTGCCATTCAAAAGCTGGCTGGTACTCCATTCTCAGTTCCTTTTTTCAGGCACCTCCGTCACCGCTGGAACCTAAAAAAGTCGCCCTGTTTGGAGCCCACCCCCACGCACTGCTTTCTGTCCTGGCGCGCCTAGCACACCTTCCACACAGATAAAACAAGACAAGAAACAGCTCTACTAGCTGTATCTTCATCATCCACACATACTCAGTACCATGGCCAAGAGAGTCAGAGATCAGGAGGCCGCTGCTGCGGAGGACCGAGCCAATAAGAAGGCTGCGCTGTCCAAGTCCGATCTTATTGATACCATCACCGAGACCATCAACGAAGTTTCGAACAGCGAGGATGAGGACGTTTCTGATTACGACTCTGATGAGAGAGAGGTAGAGCACCCTGGGAAGTCCGTAGGAAAGACGGCCAAAAAGACGTTGACAGCCCAGGACGTCCAGATTGCCAGGGAAACTGCAGAGTTATTCAAATCAAACATCTTCAAGTTACAGATTGATGAGCTGATCAAAGAAGTAAGGCTGAAAGATACAAAAGTGGCCAAGATCGAGAAGTTCCTCCACAGATTGTACGATCTCGTACAAGATATCCCAGATTTCAAGGAGAAGTCTTTGGAACAGGTTGAGAATTACTTCAGGCACACAGAGGCATCTGCCCCATTTAATGATCCAAAGCCAACTAATGTTAATTATAAATTCGGTTACTCAAAACCAGGGAACATGTCTATAGTTGGATCATTTGGTCTTAAAACAGCTATCCAATCACCTCGTGGGTTGTCGATTGATATGAATCTGACAATGCCAGCTGACCTCTTCCAGCCAAAGGATTATATGAATTATAGAGCACTCCATAAACGTGCATTCTATCTGGGCTATTTGGCTGAAAACCTCAGGGAACGCTTTACAAAGGAGAAACTCCACTTTTTGAGACTCTCATATACATATCTTAATGGTGATATTCTCACACCCGTCTTAAAAATTGAAGCTACAAACGAGGATTTGGAATCTGAATATAATTTCCATAAGACGAAATTTGCCGTGAACATTCTAGTTGGATTCCCATATGGTACCTTTGATTCAAAGAAATTACTACCAATGAAAAATTGCATTAGAGTTCAAAGAGATCAAGAATTGGAATTACCTCCAACTCCACTCTATAACTCATCCATCCTTTCCATGACGACTTATGACCACTATTTGAAGTTCCTTTACAAAACCAAGAAATCGACTGACCAATATAAAGAAGCATGCATTTTGGGCCGTATTTGGCTTTCTCAAAGAGGTCTTGCTTCATCGTTAGATGCTGGAGGGTTTGGTCATTTTGAATTTGCATCTTTAACCGCTGCGTTATTGAACGGTGGTGGCGAGCAAGGTAATAAGATTTTACTTTCTGGTTTCTCAAGCTACCAATTGTTCAAAGGTGTCATTACATATTTGGCCACTGAAGATATATGCACTGATGGATATTTACAATTCTATTCTGATTCCAGTGAATTGAGCAAATACTATAAAGGTGGATTCAATACCCCAACATTATTTGATAAGACCACAAAAATCAATCTATTTCACAAGATGAGCAAGAACAGTTATAAGATGCTGGTGAAGCACGCTAAGAGAACCCTGGTAATGCTGAACGACGTTGTGCAAGACAGATTTGATTCTTTGTTCTTGAAGAACTCAAACTTAGACTATCTCAAGTATGATCATGTTATGAGGTTCAATATCAACCCAAATGATGATGATAGCTTTGGTCCATTTGAAAAAATCACCAACTTGACCTATGAAACTCATATATCAACAAAGATTTCAAAAATTCTAGACTATGGTGTTGGTGATAGACTTGAAGGATTCAGCGTTTGGTTTGATAAGCGTAACGATTTTGATATCTCTAAACGCAAGGCTTCTTCGCAGTCACAGATTGTGGTGAACATTGGACTCTTGGTTAACTCACAACAAGCTTCCAAATTTGTTGTCCGGGGCCCTTTGGAAACTGAAGATACAACACAATTCAGGTCATTCTGGGGTAAGAAGGAGTCATTAAGAAAGTTTGCGGATGGATCCATTAGACGTGCTGTTGTCTTCACGGCTTCCTATTACGAACCTCCTATTATTACAATGGTTAAATACATCTTGACCAAACATATTAATGAGAAGATTGATATTCAAAGTGGTCTTGGAAACTTGCATAAACAACTTCCATTACCAAATGTGGAACAATCATTGATCACACCGCTTAATGGAAACAACACATATGTCAAGCTTCGTGAGGATTATGATGCGCTGTACAGAATAATCACCAAGCTTGAATTACCATTGACTATTAAGTCTGTCTTGCCATCATCTCCATCTTTACGTTCCACTCCATTACTTCAGCCTGTCCCTGAAGCTGTTGCATCAAAAGATTTCTTTAATGATTTAATTGTTCAATTTGAAACTTCTGTTAAGTGGCCAGATGAACTTTCTGCCTTAGAAAAGGTCAAGACAGCCTTTCTTTTGAAGATCCATGAGATACTGAAGAAGGAAACATCATATGCTTCATTCCTTGTTAAGGATGAAGAATCGGTTCCATACAATTTTGACATTACCACTTTAAACATTATCACACCTAGAGGTTATGGATTTAGGCTTAGGATCTTAACTGAAAGGGATGAGATTCTTTACTTGAGAGCCATTGAGAACAGTAAGAAGGACAAGAGACAAATGCTTGAATCCATTTATATGAAATTCAACCAGAAGTATATGGGTGCTATTACACATACAAGAACGATGTCAACTATTGCGCATCACTTCCCATTCTTTTCTGTTACCGCTCGTCTTTTCAAAAAATGGCTTGATGAGCAGCTTTTACTTTGTCATTTTCCAGAGGAATTGATTGAGCTGATAGCATTACAACCATTTGTTGATCCAGCTCAATCTGATGCTCCTGCTTCAGCTGAGAGTGGATTCTTTAGAATCCTCCACTTCCTTTCTCAATGGAATTGGAAAGAGGATCCTTTGATTATGGATGTTAGTAAAACAGGTGAAGAAGAAGAATCGGAAATTGTTGCCAAGTTGTCTGATCGTTTGACTGTTCAGAAATATAAGACTATTAAGTCCAACTTTGAGCAACTGAGAAAGCAGGATCCTTTATGTATGAAGACTCAATTCTTTGTTGCATCTAAGAGTGACGAGTCGGGATTATTGTGGTCTCATGGCATTCCATTGCCGATTGCTGCAAGATTGACCGCCTTGTCTAAGGTTGCTATGCAATTGGTAAATAGACAGGGTGTAGAATCCAAGACTTTGGATCTGTTGTTCACACCTTCTCTTGGTGATTACGATTTTGTCATCAAAGTGAAGAGCCAGCCACTGGTTGTTGACTCCGGTATCTTACCTGAAGGAATGTTCAGAAACACAACTACATTATCATGCCCGCGTGATGAGAGTTATGTTTTGAAACTAGATCCAGTTCAGAAACTTGTACGTGAGTTACAGAATAAGTTCCAGGGCACCGTGATCTTTTCCCATCATACTCAAAACATGTCCCTGAATGGCGAGAGTGTCATCACTGGCCTTGTTGTGCCTGCCAGACGCGAAAAGACTGGGAAGTTCAAGGTACAAATCGGTTGTAACGTGAAGCTTATTGGCAATGAAGACACCGCTTTAAACAAGGAGGCAATGCTCACTGAGATTCTTGAATATGCTGGTGATTTGGCTGTTGGTTTCGAGTCAAAATTCTGATTTCACGCTTCTAAACTGCATATAATAATTCTTAATTCTGACCCCAAACTATTTAATAGACTGTTCTTTCGCGCTGGAGGTTTAGTCAATGTATCTTAAGCATAGTGTAGTTTCGATCGAAGAGATGATAAAAATGGAGCAGTAAGGTCATGCATGTGTCCCAACCGGCGGGCTTATATAATTTATTACATATCGTATATTTTCGCGAATTCTTAGTTATTTGATCTTCGGGTTGGGCTTTTACGTGTCCGTTTCGCTCATCATATCGTTGACTATACTCCATTGGATCCGCTTGCTAATCAGAGGAGTTTAAAAAGATGGGTAAACGAGGCGGTCTTCTTTCTTTTGACGCATTTGCAAAGACTGTGGACGATGCGCGGATTAAGACACAGACTGGTGGCTTTATCACCATTGGCTGTTTAGTAACGCTCCTTCTGCTGGTGCTGGGTGAATGGCGGAACTTCAATGAGATTTCAATTTTGCCTGAGCTAGTTGTGGATCGAGACTCCAATATGAAGATGGATCTCAATTTGGATGTGACATTTCCCGAGCTACCCTGTGATTTGCTTACGTTGGATATCATGGACGTCAGTGGAGATCTTCAACAGGATGTAGCCGCATATGGATTCACCAAGATCAGATTGGATAAAGATGGCAACGAGCTTGAAAAGGAGGAATTGAAGATCGGTGATGATGAGGAGAAATTCAGCAAAAAAAACGTCGAGCCTGGTTACTGTGGATCTTGCTATGGAGCTAGGAGTCAAGACAAGAACGATCAGCTTCCGGATGATGAGAAAGTTTGTTGTAATGATTGTGAAGCCGTTAGAAAGGCCTATGCCGCTACTGGGTGGGCCTTCTTTGATGGCAAGAACATTGAGCAGTGCGATAATGAGGGATACCCGGAACGTATCAAATCACATTTTGATGAGGGATGCCGCGTCATTGGAACTGCAAAGTTGAACAGAATCAGTGGTAATCTTCACTTTGCCCCAGGTGCTTCATTCTCTGGACCAAACAAACACGTCCATGACTTATCTCTCTATAACCAACACCAAGGATTCTCATTCAAGCACACTGTGAACCATTTCAGCTTTGGACCAGAGATCAATTCTCTCTATGCTTCCAATACAGAAGATCTTGCCTCCCATCCACTTGATGGCTTTAAGGGGACACACGGAGGTCATGGCCATCTATTCTCCTACTTCTTGAAAGTTGTTCCAACGCGTTACGAATATCTTAATGGGACTCTACTGGAGACTAATCAATTTTCCTCAACGTATCACGACAGACCACTTGTTGGTGGAAGAGACGATGACCATCCAAACACTGTTCATGCCCGTGGCGGTATTCCCGGATTGTTCTTCCATTTTGAACTTAGTGCTTTGAAGGTGATAAACAGAGAGCAATATGCCACAAGCTGGGGAGGATTCCTTCTCAACGTTATCAGTGCCATCGGCGGCATCCTCACTGTAGGTGCTGTCTTGGACAGAACTGTGTATGCAGCAGACAAGGCATTGAGGGGAAAGAAGGATAAATGAAATAAAGGTACGGTATATACAGTTGTAAATTTTGCATTTTTAATTACGCTAACGCTAATGTTTCTCAATGTAGTTGAGACCTTCAAATTATTGACAAGTGCGGTGCAGGCAACAGTTAGGAGACGGGGCAAATGTCTGAAACTTCGCTTTTGGTAACTAGGCATTCAATGCGTTGTCCAAATATGTTAGAATTTTGCCAGTCGAACGAATCTAGCTGCCCAATTCCCTCTTTGTTGTACTATCAGGGTAACTTGCCTGATTAGGACAGGAGCTCATCGGAACGTGGGCCCCGCAGTACAAAAAGATCTGCATGATTTTGGAAGCACGTTTGTTATCCACTGCTTTACTGCACATTTCTCCGGAGATCAACCCACCGCTTTTATAAGAATTTGCATTCCCTTCTTGAGGATCACTGGATTCATCAAAACAGCCGGGCTTGGCTGTTTTTCGATCTTTTATTGGCTGTTTTTGTTACATTGTGAACCATGAGGGCCCACGTTGCTCTTTCCATCAACTACACCCAAAGACTATAAGACGGCCATTCAATCCTTATAAGACCCTACGCAGTACACTAACTCACATAAATATATAATCCCTAGCTCTCTAATGCAGTTGGATATAACTACCATTGCCGCCATCGCTGCGGCGTTCCCTTTTGTCGCTGCCCATCCAATGCAAATGCTCAGGAACTATAATGTCAAGCCCTATTCACAGGAAGCACTGGATCAATACAACGTCTTGAGATTTCTGGGTACTTCTTCCCCTTATATTCAGCATCCGGGATATGGAATTCAGCACGATGTCCCTGAGGGCTGTTCTATCAGTCAAGTGAACATGATTGCACGCCATGGGGAACGATATTTGACTGCCAGTAAAGGAACCAAGACAGCCAAGGCTTTAGAAAGAATCAGAAACATTACAGTGGATCTTGAAGGTCCCTTAAATTTTTTGACTACTTATGAATTTGAAGGATTGGACGAGTCCAAGTATGATTCCGAGACTTTTAAAGGCCCATATTCTGGATTGGGAGAGATGTTCAACTTTGGAAGAATGTTCAGACAACAATACCATGAACTGGTAGGCAACACAGATAACATTACTTTCTATACGGCCTCTCAGGAGAGAGTTGTTGTCTCTGCAAAGAAGTTTGCTGAGGGATTTTTAGGATTCGTTCCGGAAAACTCTTCGTTTGTTGTACTGGACGAAAACGATGCTTCACTTGGTGCTAACACTTTGACTCCAGTGACTGGATGTGTTAACTATAATGAAACCACAAACGAGGAACTGATTAATAGTCTTTCCTCAGAATATTTGAATTATACAGCTACAAGGCTCAATGCTGACACCCCAGGTCTCAATTTGACTACAAAAGAAATTGCTTCATTGCTTGATTATTGTGGTTTCGACCTTCAAGTTGGTGGATATACTGCCGTTTGTGAGATTTTCACCACAGATGAACTGATGGCTAGAGCTTACTACAATGATGTTGATTACTACTACACCAAAGGACCAGGCTACAACTTGTCTAACGCTATTGGTTCTGTATACGTCAATGCCATGATTGACATGATGAAGAGTGACAACAGAAATCTCACATTAAGCTTTGCACATGACACCGATATTTTTTTTATTGTCTCGTTATTAGGACTTTTTGATGGAGATTTGCCTACTGCTTATCAAGATTTTAATGCCTTGTGGAAAGTTTCCAATATTAACCCAATGGGTTCTAGAATTGTGTTTGAAAAGTTGACTTGTGAAGGGGCGAGAGATGGTGAGTATGTGAGGATTGTTCATAACGATGCAGTGCTGCCAATTTCGTCTATTGCCACAGGCCCGGGATTCTCCTCCCCACTGAAAGATTTCGAAGAGTACATTATACAAAGACTAGACGGCCAGACTTATGGAGATGCCTGTGGTGTTTATAATGCACCATCTGAGATCTCCTTCTACTGGGACTGATTCTCTAGGTTTGTTACGATTTCCTTAGGCAGTTTGGTAATACTAGTTGTTTTTCTTTATTTATACAACCCCAAGGAAGCCCACTGGAGTTTTTAGGGTTGGTTGTAAGATATTTAAACTACTAGGGTATCCTCATGTCTTTGTAGGAAGTCTGATAATTTCACGCAAAATAGCATCTCTGTTTCTTAGCTCGAGAAACTCAATAACAAGTAAACTCAACCCTATTTTTGAAATTCTTGAATTGGAAAGCATTCTACCACAATACTGAATTTTCTGCACTTTTTTACATATAGTGATTTGATTTACCGTGGTTTACTTGTCAAGTTCAATATTTAATTCACTTTAAACGAAAATAAAGGCTGTACCGAGTGGCCTTGCGGAGCTCCGAGCTTCCAGCATTTGAGCTAATTTTCTACCCCTCGGCTCCGCGCAGCATTTACTCGTATTATCTACAATGCTTTTCGCCAGAAGCATTGCATAAGTTACTCACCGAACTTGTTACTATTACTTGGTATGAACATACTCAGGGTATCGTAAGATGGAGACAAAAATCTATAAATAAGAATAATAGCATAAACGACCGGATAATAGTAGTAATAATAATAATAATAATAATAATAATAATAATAATCAATGCACCAATTCAAATAAAAAAGCAAAACAGAAAGCGAACTAAAACCAAACAATAAATATTAGAAGTAAGTCAAATTACACCAATTTTCTTCAGTACTTCATCCGTAGATTCCTTTTTCCAATCCACGTTTTCCAGAATGACTTGGATATCATTCATTTTCAAATCAATTACATTCCCAGTTTTCTTCCCTGCGATTGCCAGTGCAATTTGTTTCATCTTTTCACAAGACAACTGAATATCATTTACCGATACAGTTTCATCTTTGAAAGCTTTGATCAGCTGAGCCACGTTCTCATTCTCTGGTGTGAGTCTATGGCTTGTTAGGAACTCAACCAGCACGGTATTGAACTCATAGAATCCTTCGTTTATCAGGATTAAGCAGTTTACCAGCATAAGTTCCAGTGTGAAATCGTCAAAAAAGACATTTTCCTCGGCGGAGTAGAATTTCAAATAGGGTTCCCAAGTTTCAATCCAAGATTTAAACTGCTTTTTCAAGTATTGAACATTGGTAACTTCTCCGTCAACTCCTACTCCATGTGTACACATTGACGAGTCCATCTTCAACAATGATATAAAGGCTTCATAATCCTTGGAAGTACTTCGTCTCTTGGGAGTGTTTATCATGTTTGAAGAGTCCTGAAATGAGCCTGTAAATGATCCAAATAGTCGCATCATACCTTCAATAAACCGTAAATCTCTGGATTTGTTAAAATTGATCTTTTTTCTGTTTAAATTGATACTTGATTCGACAAACTTGATAAACTCTGTCAGAATTTGCAAGTTATCATCAATACCAAATAAAAACACGTTCAAAAACAAAATCTGGGTCAATCTCTTGAGGTAGACATCAGAATTGAACACTTCGGAATCGACCAGCTCACGCAACTGCGACTTGTCAAAGACTGAGCAGCCAGGGATGATAGTGCTTAGTAAATGGTTTGAGTATGTGGAAGAGTTCAGTGACTTATTCTGGGTCTCAATAATTTGGTAGAAGGAGTTGAGATAGTCTGACAAGAAAATGGTGTACTTCTGGGACAATGCCTCTGAAGGGTAGTAAAAGGCAATAGCCATGATCAGAAGGAGCTTGTTGACACGGAACAGCTCTGTCACATGGAAATCGATATCAAACCAAGCCAAAGGAGACGAGTTCGACGACAGTTCCGGCGTCGCAGGGGTAGTAAATGAGTGTGGAGACGCCATGGAGGAGTTGGGCGAGGACGAATGCTGCGACTGTGAATCGCTCTCGTAGTTCATAATGACCGAGTCTGCGGCGAGCACCTGGTACATAAAGTCCAGTCTCTTCACCAGCCCCTTGAGCTTGCTTTCAAGATCAGGGATGCTGATGACGGTGTTGTTGATCAGCAGCTTCTCTGAGTCAATCAAGTTTAACGAAATAAAGGAGCCATCGCTCAGCTTCACTAGGCAAAACGGCTCGTCCTCCTCTGTGTCATCCTCCTCGCTCAGCTTCGCCTGCTTCCAGCTTTCAAAGCTCTGCACTTGAATCCCCAACATCTGGAATATTGTGTCGTATGTCATCTCCAGCTTGCGATACTCATCCTTCATCTGCGACACCTGCGACACAATCGTCTTTACATTATCTGTCCGCTGTGGGGGTAGCACATAATCGATCTTGCAAGGAAGGCCCTTCTTTGAGCAGGATGAGCACGCGTTCGGCTGGCGGTCAAACGCATCGCACTTAGTCTTGTGCTTGCGGCACCGGATGCACGACTTCAGCACCTTGGGCTTTGGCAGTGCCTGCTCAATGCTCATCACGTCGTCCAAATGCTGCAGAATCTGGTCCTCGGGCGTCGATGTGGGGTGCTCGTTGTGGTGCTGCTTAGCGATGCGAAACGACATAACGGCAGAGAGGGGCAGAAGTGAGAGGGGTTCAATCGGAATCCTTTCGAAATGTGCAGCAGCTTGATGGCTATATGGCCTTGAGGGGTGGGCGCCGCGTGAAGGATCAACAATAGTGCGTCTTGGACGATGGCGGGCGAGGTGTAGTAGCGCAACTGTGGATGGCGGCTGCTTGGGCCATTTCCGTGTTCAAATTGACCTGGTAACCTGCTGCTGGATGGGGAACTGGCCCGCTATAAAAGGACTTTGCTCAGGGGACAGGACAAGAAATTCAGGCTGCCGCAGAGAGACTTTGTCCGGGGAGGCTGAATCGGTGGGCCTTCTGTGCCTTTTCGCCGATCTGCGCGGCAGGAGTCCCCGATGCGGCAAGCTTAGATATTCCGGTGCCGCCATTGGCTGGCCCCGCGCCACCCCGGAGTCCTTGCACCGCTAACAATGCGGCGCGCTTTCGCAGTCCGGCTAGGGGCCTTGCCCTTCGTTTCCGTTGTAGATGTTGTAGATGTGTATCTGCGTGTCGCTGCGTCTCTGCTACGGCTGCCACAGCGCTCCCCGTCCGCTCCACTACCCTTGGAAGACCTTGTGGCTAACAAGGGCGGATTCTGTCGCCATCTACCCCGAGAGAGAGGGAGATTTCACGCAATTCCCCAATGCGGTAATGCGTGTCGATGCCGCAGACGCCTGTGCGCCATAATGTGGCGCCTACCATCCTGTCGGAGTCCGGGTTCGTGTCTGACAGGCGCGGGATCTCTCCCGTCCGCCAATCACAGGGCGTACAAAGTCACCGACAATCGGCTTTGGTAACCGCGGGGTCCGTTGAGTCTTTAATCATTTCGCGGCATTGCCGATCCTCGGATTCTCCGGGGTAAGCCCTTTCTTTTCTGTTTAATGTTTATTTTCCGCCAACCTAGGGTTACAGGGTCTGTGGATCAAAGGAATGGGCCCAACCGCATGGTGGGCGCCGTGCACCAGGTATGCTACTGGCGTCTTGTAGTGTTGTGTAGGCTGAAACGGCGAGTCCAACATGGGGCCTCATACTCAGCCACACTGCTAGGGATGTGGTTAAAGAGGAAGAGGGAGATAGGCGCTGTTTGTGTCAAAAGTACCGCTTTTGAGGAGGATAGATCGTTTAGATAACTGCCGCACTTAAGCGCGTGACCGTGTGGCTTGTATAATATGCTAGGGCTCGGTGATAGGAGTATATGTTACTGTTGTGGACAAAGACAATCAGCTTTCACTCTGTAAACAGTGGAGGGACGCCTCCTCCTGGGCTTCCCCGGTGTAGCCCTCATCCCGATTGGCACAAGGTCATACACTTCGCGCAGCTTTCTCGGGCCCGTTTTGGTGGGAGCCTCATTGCCAGCGTGTGGGCTTTTTACAGGCATGTGGCTTTCATCGGTTCTCGGTGTATTTAAATGGAGCTTTCCATGCAACACGGGCTTCTGTAGCCGTATAGAGGCCAACAGCGAGCTCGGAGTGAAGCACTATTGGCCTTTCCCAAGCATATAAAGCCTCGGTGCGTTAATCCGCCGCCTAGCAACTTCCTCATGACCAATCTATAAGTGGACGGATCTCCTTAACTTCTGTCTTTAGATGATCTCGCATCGCGCTGAACCATGAAAGCCATGAAGGCCTCCTCCTTGCCCTGTGGTGTCCTTCTCAGATACTTGCGTTAATAAGAACCTATTGTTCTTCAGGAAAAAAGAGGGGGAAAAATAACTTTAAACTCTCACCGGCCGCCCTACAAAATAAATGTGCTTGGCTATTTTTTCCGGTATGCGCCAAATACGGCATGATACGCGGCAGCCGCTTTTTTCCGCAAGTAAAGCGTTTCTGGTATCTCTCTCTCTTTCTGGCCCTGTGTACACGATGCAATTCCTCAAAAAGTCCTCAGAAGTTTGCTGGCTTTTCTCTTAACAAAAGAAAGAAAAAAATTAAGGTACAGGGGTGACTATGTGTGTGTGTGAGAGAGAGAGACACACACGCAAAAATGGCACATGATCCTATTCGGCGGCGAACACAGCATAAGGGTCGCGCCTAGTGGTAGGCGGTGATCACGATATGAGGTACACATCTTAGCTTCGTGAGCTGACCGGACTGTCATACTCAAGCAGTTCAACCTGCCCCTGCAACCACCATTGTCCCTTCTGTCATGGTCCTCTACAATGAATTATAGAAGTGCCGCTCAGAGAAGCATCGGCTTCATGATAGGGAAATGCTATTACCATGCCGCAGATAAAGTAGGAGAGAGCTAAGCAGCACTCTGGAAGCTTGGTAGCACCATCACATAGAAAGCAAAAGCGAAATTCCCAATACGAACCAGCAACAGCTCCTACAACTTTAGCAAACGTATGATGCAGCTCCTGCTTCCAGGGGCAAGGGCATACGCTCTGTGGTGTTGACCAATAGGACCATAATACATCCCTGTACCCTTTGAACAGAGGCAGCCTCAAATCCTTGCAGTCAAAGTCACGTTGGTTCATAAGTATTCCTCTAACCCGACAAGCGGAAGAGAATGTGTTACGATTTGCTCGGTACCTTGTCTCGGATAAGCAGCAGACGGCTCTTGCCTTCCCAAAGATTATCCAGTGAATTACTCGCTAATTGGCGCCGACAGAGAACATCTTCGCTTATCAACCCCTGTTTCCTTGGAGATTATGGTCTAATGATTGGGGCGTCAAAGACAAAAAAAAGTAACCGAGAACAATTAGATAGATGAGGAATCCGACAAATTACTTGAAGGGTATCTCCGCTGAACTGTGGGTTGATCCCTTCCTGGCGGATTATGGATCAAAAGAAGTGGATGAAGGCGGATATCGCCAAGGGTGGTGGAATGCCTAGCCATTAGTAATAGCAATTGTACGTGAATCACATGATTACGCTCCATCAACGTGATATGTAGGCCAGATAAACACCCGTGTATGTGTGGCTCTCCTCCATCAAAAAATCTACCGGCGATCCATGTTTCATGTCTATCGCCTTACAACCACAATAGTTTGGAGGTCTGGACCTTGGGTAGAGAAGGTAGGGGCCACACTTAGGGCCCAAGAGATTAACACAATAGCAAGCGCAAACCATTCTG
>JAKTVL010000146.1:0-20144 GCA_030557175.1 Petasospora japonica
AAGCTATTTTACACCCAATAAAAGCATGCTAAAAATCTGCTTATAAAACCATCCAGATGCCTCCACCAGTAATCACGGCGAGAACGACAGCGGTGAGCACACCACTGCCGGCCTTATCTTTTCCAGTGATTTTGAGATCATCTTCTGCCAGGGCGGTAGAGTCGGTGTTGGTGCCCAAAGAAGCGTCACCTTGAGAGGTACCACCAGTCTCGTTCGAAAAAGGAGCCGGTCTGTCATTGATGAGCAGTTGATTGAAGATCTCTAGAGCGGAAATCTGTTCACCGAGACCAAAGTAACCGTCGTGGCCGTCTATGGTCCAGTCCAGTCCACAAGTGTGGCCGTCGGTACCTGCGACACAGGACTCGGCAGCTCCTGTAGCAGAAGCCACAATCCATGTCCAAATAGTGTCATACGTCTGTGGGACGAGCACAGCAGTCTGTCCCAAGCAGCGGGAAAAGATCGACTTGAAAGATCTCTGATCGTTGTTACAGGACTTAGAGCCCTGGCATGCACGCTCGTACATGATGTTGTTATCAAAGAAGACGGAAGCTCCAGCGACAAACATCTGAGTTCTCTCTAGCCATAAATCTTCCTCGGTGGCGTTGTAGGCGTATGCAGAACCAGCCATCAAAAGAGCCATGTTATAAGACCATTCAATTTTGGTGATGTCGGAACAGTTGCTCGTAATCTCGGCACCATCATAGACGTATGCAGAATCACCTTCAACGACGAAGCCCACATCTACAAGCCATTCGTAAGCGGTGTTGGCAATGTCGATATAAGTCTGGTTACCAGTGTAGCGGCCCAATCTGGCACCGATGGCGAACATACAGGCGGTCGAGATGGTATTCTTATATGTGTAACCAGAGTTCCACGTGAATATCTGCCATCTCAATCCTCCGCCACAGTCATCAGAATCCCAGCGAGCCCACATTGTGTTGAAGACGGATTGCGCCAAAGCCAACCAGCCAGGGTCGCCATCGTCTGGGTTTGTGAAGTTACGTTCAGCAGCTTCCATCACAGCAAGACCCCAGAAGCCTTGGTCATCATTACCTTCTGTGGTGGACTGATTTGAAGGAATGTAATCATAGTCTGAGCCTCTTTGTGCCATGAGAGCCTCATAGATCAATTTTTCATTGGTGGTGTTTTTACAGAAGTACCATTGGCCAATTAACGAGCCGAAGGCTTCCCCAGCCTCCCACCAATAGTATGGAGATTGGAACATACCCACAGTGCCACCATAACGGGTACCTTCATAGTAATCTAGTACACCACCACTGACAAGTGCAATAGCTGAACAAATGGAATCAGAGTCGGTGGTGTCCAGCTCAATTGCCGCAGCTTGAAAAGCGCAAAGAGCTGTCGCAAGAGCTGCAAGTGAGAACTTCATCATTTAATCTTTTGTAGACCAGTTGATTGGTGTAATGAAAATATGCCTAGAGTTGTTAATTATGCTTCGAGTGCTGCTTTTCCCTGTAAACTTGGCAGGGCTGAGCTTGTTCGAAGAGGCACCGCTGTTGTTGATGCTCTTCAAGGCAGATCCACAATAAATCGGTTGAAACGCGTCGCTTAGGGGGTCAAATTCCGGGAAGGTACAGAGATCAACGAGGGATAGTTAAATCTTTGCAAGAGAACGAACAAAAACAACAAGCTTTGGGCCCTCTGCTACATCAAATTCCATCCACGGTCAGGCGCTATTTTCAGGACCGCGAATTTTCGTTGCTTGATTGGTAAGCGCAACATCACCACTTAAGAGGCTCAATGCTTGTAGTACTTTTCATTAGAATAATACGATTGTAGCGGACAAAAAGAGAGACAACCCAAACAAATATGATGAGGAAATAACAGACAGGGAGCTCACGCTTTTGGATTCAAGTGGAATCTCCGAACCATCAGGATTGAAGTACTTGTAGTTGTTGAAGGGAAAAGGGAATAAGCCGTGCTTAACAAGCAACTTAAAATCCCATTCAATAGCTCCCTCCGTCTTGTAACACCAAAAGATCCAGCCGGCACTGTGTTTCTCGTACTGAATTAACTGAGCTTCGATGAACTTGCGAATTGCAGCCCTATGCGAATCACTCATGTCTTCATACTTTCTGACGTTGGAACAAGTCTTCTGAGACATAGAACTCAAGTCCTCAAAACGACGTACAAGTTTGATACGCTTCAGGTACTCCTCATACTCTTGATCCTCATCGTAGTTCTCAATTTCCACATCGTTATCATCGTCATGATAATCATACTGCTCTTCCTCGTACTCATACTCAGCGGCTTCTGGTTCCTCTTCGGCACTCCCTGCTTCATTCTTTTCAATCCCTTCCTGATGACCTTGATTGTCAGCCAGTTGGGTCTTCTCATGACCATCTGCACCCCAGACTCTGCGCAACTCATCCCCATCTCCCCAATTAGATAAGGTGGCGTGGTTCAACTGATTAACATTGTAGGTACCATCGTATCTGGCGCCAGTTCCGACACCATTCAACCATTTGGCACAATCAGTAATCGCACCAGACCATTCACCAATCAATGATGGATGAAATTTCTGCTCGTCTCCGATTGAGATCGCATAATTCATGATGTCCTGCACTCGGGCCTGGTTGGTCTTTTGTAACTGTCCGTCTGTAAACACCTCATAGTGATGATGGTCAATAACCACACCATTAAAGTATTTACCTTGAGATTCTGCTGTAAGGTTGCTAAACTGACTCGATACGTTGAGAAAGTCGCTGTTAAATTGCTGGTTCCAATACCCAATTGGAAGGAAACCTTCTTGCACCAAGAAGTAGTTCTTAGATTTGTATCTCACTCTGTAGTCATAGTATCTGTCATAGTGGAACTTGAGAGCTTCATCGAGATTCAAAGCAGGCATCATTGGTTCATTAATAACTTCAATTCCAATCACTGTATCCAAATAGTTATCAGATCCGTACTTCTTGAAGATGTAATCCAATACATCCGCGGAAACGTCAATGTTATATTGTGTTTTTTGCCAGTCAATAGGGCCTCTCTTACCAGAGTTATCAAATCCATTTTGAGAACCAGGAACTCCATGTAAGTCTATCCAAACTTTAAGGTCATGAGTCTTAGCCCATTGTATTGCCATATCTAAGTATTTCTCTTGTCCTTGAACGTAGGGATCATCATCGAGTAACTTGAAAGCCCAATAACCAATAGGAATTCTCACCAAGTTCAAGCCGTGAGTCTTTATATCTCTGAAGTCTGCCTCTGTGTAGAACGAATCCCAATGCTTTTCTAACTGTTTTTTTGCAGCTTCCTTACCCAACTTCTTTGTGAAAGTGTACTCATCAACGGGGATAACACTCTCATCTGTGCCAAACTGTTCAAACAACGAGGGAGTAATGTACGGCTCAAGGACAAGCCATCCCCCAAGGGATATGCCTCGAACCTTGTCGTTGGCATAATCCCATACACTTGAAGACACTTGAGAGGCCTGGTCAGAGTTTCCGGCAAAAGAGAGGGTTGCAATGAAAGAGAGTGCGGCAAATGTGTAAATGAACTTCAGGAGCATGAGTGGTGATAAATGAGTGGCCTGCTGTCTCCAAAACGCACTGAAACGACGTACGAAGTGCTAATAAAAGGACTTAAATCAATGACAATTCATCATATAAGGACTTCTGAATATCTCTTGCGCAAAATCATACCGGCCAAGCGCTAAGAACGAAATCTGTCTTTGTGAACGAAATCTGTCTTTGTGCACAAAATCTTCAGTTATATCCGATCGGAATACTGTGCTTGGATCGGAATTTTTCTCCGGTCAAAATTTCCCAAAAACTCTCCACCTTTTCAATTTGGCAAACAACGCAAATTCGGCAAAAGATGACCTTCTGAAAGCTGAGGGGCAACGAATGCATATTCCTTTGCATAGCGTGGGTTTCTCTTAACAGAAATGTCCTTATTCAGTCACACCTTTGTATTGTCTCCTCCTCACAGTTATGTGGGGCATTCAGAAGTTTTGGTACCCCACAAAGCTCTCCTTTATTAAAGGGTGTCAATCGCCCTTAAAGTTCTTGACCATCCCTAGGATGAAGTCTGTTTGGGGCCTTTTGTAAAATAATATCTACAATGAGTGAACTAGAGAACAAGATAGCTCTCATCACCGGTGCAGCTTCGGGTGTTGGATTCAGCACTACAAAGGACTTCCTCAGTGCTTCCGCTGGTACTATGAAGTTCATTCTTGTGGATTTGAATATCGATCAATTGAAGAAGTTGAAAGCAGGTTATTTGGTGCAATACCCATCCTTAAAACCTGATGACATTTACGTTACATTTGGAGACCTGTCAAGCCGTGACAAAATTGATGATTTTTTTGGAAAGATTCCAAGGGCTTTGATTGAAAATGTCGATATATTAGTCAACAGTGCTGGTCTAGCAAGAGGGTTGGATAGAGTTGGGGAGATTAAGCAAATAGACATCGAGCTTATGTACAACACCAATATCCTTGGTCTTATGAGTATGTGCCAACTGGTCGTGCCAATTTTCAAGAAGAACAACAAGGGAACGATTGTAAACATTGGTTCACTTGCTGCTGAGGACCCATATCCAGGTGGGGCTGCTTATTGTTCTAGTAAGGCCGCTGTTAAGGCTTTTAATACTGCTTTGCGTAAGGAGCTTGTGACCTTTGACATCAGAGTTATCCTAATCGAACCTGGACTCATCAACACCAACTTCAGTCTTACCCGGTTCGATGGGGATAAATCAAAAGCAAACAGTGTTTACAGGGACTATGAACCATTAGCAGCTACTGATATTTCTGATTTGATTGTGTACGTCAGCTCTAGACGTACAAATTGTGCCATCAGCGACATAGTAATCTTGCCTACTCGCCAAGCCACGATGAGCGATAAAGCATACAGATAACCGGACGTCCCAAAATGTTTCTTTGTACAAAATTGCAGAATCTAACCTATGCTTACAGTCTTATAAACAATTTAGCGCTAGCAATCCCAACTATTTCCCCAGGTTTATGCGTCCGTTGCTGCTGCTTACTTACGTAAGCTTGTTTTTTTTTTCCCTCCCTTTTCAGCTCAGGCTGGGCGCTTTATTTTCCACTCTTTGAACAACATCCATCTCTGGAAATATCCGCATACTGAGCTACTATTTCTGTCATTCGGCGCCCTTTATTGGGGTCTTGATGAAAATGTCGGACGCTCAGCCAAAAAAGCAGTTCAAGTCGCAGTCCGTGAACAGTTTGTTCAGGCAACAGGTAACATCCAAGGCCTTTGACACTTCTAAGGATGTCCGCAAATCTCGTTCTCCAACGCCAACGACAACAAAGCTGAAACTAGTCACAAGAAGAAAAGGGCCCATATTGAAGAAATACTCTCCTACACCTTGCTCAGAAACCCCAATGAGTGCAGACAGCTCGCGATCCTCAGATACTATGCCCCCATCATCAAGCGAGACTGATAAGCAATATAGTATCTCACCCACGACCGAAACACCATTAGAGAACTCACACTCCTTTGATGTGGACGCTGTCCAGTCTTGTACAACATCTCTTATACATGCTGTGATACAAACCCCCTCTGCGCAAGCCAGTCATCAAAAATATGACTTTGCAGAGGATGAATGGTCAGACATTCAATCGCAAATATCTACGCAGACTAACTCTCCACACCATGCTACAAGGTTTGGAGCCATCGCCTACAGTGAAAGGCTGGCACAGTATTCACCGGAAGGTGCGAGGTCGTGGTCTTCCCCAAACTCGAAGATATCTAGTTTTAGGCGCAGTGTGGCAACTCCAATGATTCATTCTCTAAGTCAGTCGCCGTTATCCAAACCTGTCGATTCTCCATTCATTTCAGAGCAGACACTTAACTCTGGATATTTTGCAGGAGAGAGAAACCCTTCAAGATTATCCGAATCTAGGTCTAATACTGTGAGTGTTGGTCATCTTGATGAACAGTCCTTATGGAAATCACCAACAATATGGAATACTGAGGACAGACATCTATCAACAAAGAGTGACTCTGCAGTTGGGGGATCATGGGCTCAGTATGATATGGAAAATCTTAGCTTGGATGATTCTGTGAAGGTGCAGCCACCAACATCGTTTTCGTCTATCTCCATGGATGGTCTCAGCAGCCAAAATGTGTCTAAAACATCGAGATTCTTCCCGTCTCCTGTTGTTGATCAAAACCCTTCGTTTGACCAATACCCAAGACAGCCATCTCTTGTTGAACGCCCTGCTGGAATGTTCCAGGCTGTACCACCACATTTTAATTTATTTCCATCGCCTGTCCCACCACAGAATGATTATGGTTTTCAAGGACGCCAATTGTTTCAAGATACACAGCCACAAACTCCACTAGATCCAATAAGCAACTTCACAGAGTCATCATCAATTCCTCCGCCGCCACCTCCACAGATTCAACAACTTCAACAACTTCAACAGTCGCAGTATCAAGGTCCATCTGTACAACGCACACTGGAAACATCTACACAAAAGATGGATCATGAAATATTTCCTCAATCATTCTATTCTGATCCTACACAGACTCCAGTGTCTCTCTATCAACCATACAACACAGACCAATCGACACATCAGTATTACAAGAGATCTGTTTCTTATGATCAGCAGCCATATCCAGAGGGGTTTTCGTCCACCTTCTACAAAAGAGGAAACAATAACTTCATGTTCATTCGTGAATTGCAACCAAAACTCGTGACATCAAAGAACAGAGATACAGTCGAAGTAAGGGTTTCATTCCCTTCCACTGCCAAAATTGATGATGATGATGATGATGATTCAATGATTAAGATGAGATGTCATATCGTTAATGTTGACGTAAAGGAATTGGAGGGAAGAATTGCTGGTATTAAAGTGGCGAAGTCGGGAAGTGGATCTGGAAGATCTGGAAGATCATTTGGCGGAAGAGGCCATTTCAGAGGCCATGGCAGAAGAAACTAAATAACCATACTAAGTGGATCTTGACTGTACGCGCTTTTGAAATGGGTGTTATTAACCGTAAGAGTACTTCTTTTGTGACTGGATGCAATACCTTGACCACCCTCCCTAGCTCTTTCACACCAGTTGAAAATGGCAATGCCGTACTATAGAAAGCATCAGCTCTCCACGTTATATCTAATATTGTGCAATATGCACTTTTCTGAGAATTTATTCAGAGACGTAGAGAAAATTTTGATTGGCAAAAGGTACTTTAGAAGAAAAACCTCAGCAAGAGGAGAGCACATGCCCAATTTTTCTTCGCGAACCGGAGCGCAAGCTGTGAACATTTCATCTTCACCACCCCCTACCCGCAGCCGTCTTATCTTTTGAACTTCTTTACAGGTAGCCGTTAGAGACCAGCCAGATTATCCTAAGGTTGATGTTGGTGAACACACCAAATCTCCCAGAATTAATCATCGCGGCACTTCCTGCGCTGGATGGAGCATTTGACGTTTATCAGCTCTCCGCAGGGACCATCACCAATGGCACCGATTCTGTTATCAACAGGATGCTCGTGTATCCTGCATATTACCTCACAAATATCACGAGCACGTACAATCTGAGCTCCAGTGAGGTTGTTAGTAATCTTTCTGCAATCTGTTCGGATGTAGATGATGTCTTTCGGAACAAGGAGCCCTTCGTTGGGGGGGTTGTGGCCATGACCTACGTCCTCAGTGGTATTGTGACTGCAAGTTGGATGTTACTCCTTCTGCTCCTTCTCTCTTCGAACTCCATCCCAAACTCCCTGATGTTGACAAACTTATTTTTCTCCTCGGGGCATACCGTGATGCTCACAAAACTCACACAAATTGTTCAGTTACAAGTACGTGAAGACTTTGCAGATACCAGAAATATCCATATTCTTATCACATATTCAAATGATATCATCGCGGTACGATGTATCACAGAATTACTGGTATACATATCTTGGATCGATCTCCTTGTTCAGATCAACAAGTACACGCGACGTCGTGTCATACTTGTATGGGGCCTGGTGATAAGCCTGCTATCTTTTGCCTTCTCCTTGGCTTATGCAAAACTATCCTCACAAGATAGTTCTGGTAGCCAACACATCACCGTTAAAGTATTTTATTACCTTTTTGACTATTTGGTGGTGACCATTTTCAGTGTCCAAGTGGTGAGGTACACGTATCTCAAAAGGAAGTTTGCATACCATCGAAGAGCCATGGCGTTGGCTGTGTTTGCTCTTTGTACACTTCTTAGCCCATACGCATTCATCACAGTAGACCTGGTGAACAGTTCTTTGAGATCTTGGTCCACCTATGTTTTGTCCTTTGCGAAGCTATGTGTCACAGTGGTGACCTGGGAATGGTTACACACTATCAGATCGCTCGAGCTCAAGTATGAAAAGAAAGCAGTACTGGGAAGGCGAATCTCTAATGAGCATTTTGCAGAAATCACAGGTACAGATGCTGGTGAGTCGCAACCAACTCCATATATCCTCAAGTCTATAAACATTGTCGGATTGTTGGCGCATCTGAATCCCCTAAGGTTGACGGATCTCTTCCTATCAAACAACACTCAGGTCAAACCAAAACTTGGAACAGACGTGGAGCGCGTCTCACTTCAGGGCGAAGAGCTTTCCAGAAGAACTACCAACCTATCACAGGAAACAGGAATTTCTATTATCGCCGACCATCCTAGATTCGACGTGGACCATCGCTACTTGAGAAGCACTCCCTCAACTCTGCATTCCCGAAACACTCCAGTCAGCTATATGAATGCTACCCCGGGTATCCCAGAGGATGTTCAATATACACACACGCCCGGTGCGGTACCTGAAGTTGATGCCCCTGTATCATCTTCAGCAGTTGGCAACAATAATAACAATAACGACCGTTCTTAATGATTGATGACCCCTGCCTGTTTTCTTCTCTTGAGATGGTACTCGTAGAAACAAGAATCTTTGGCTGTAAATAGCGATTGGTAAGCGCACTCTTCCCCAGAACCTTGAACCCGAATCCCGAACATTCTAGAAAAAATGTGGAGATATGTTTCTTGCCCTATAAAGACGTATAAAACCATCCTGCAAGGCCAGTTAAAGGCCTTCTAATTATCTTCATTGAGGGTTCCACAATTGATTCGGAATGTTATCGAGAAGAGTAATACCCGTGATGAGAAATGCCGCTCGCACAAAAGCGGTAATCGCCCAACGCCACGCTATACCGGCGGTGGCGATCCTTGCCACGCACAGCTTCAATGCGCTGGCACCTTCTATGCCTGCTCAGCCGGCATTAGTGAGATGCTATGCTAGTCAAGGTCCAGGCAACTTCCAGATGAGAATGGACCCCAACCAACAAGCACAGAAGCCAGCATTGGAGCAGTACGGTACGAATCTGACCAAGCTTGCCGCTGAAGGTAAACTCGATCCAGTCATTGGTCGTGATCAAGAAATCCAACGAGCTATCCAGATTCTTTCCCGAAGAACAAAAAACAACCCGGTACTCATTGGTCGTGCTGGTGTTGGTAAGACCGCTCTGATCGATGGTCTTGCCCAACGTATCGTGAAGGGCGAGGTGCCGGAATCACTAAAGAACAAACAACTCGTTGCTCTAGATTTGGGTGCGCTGATTGCTGGTGCCAAATTCAGAGGTGAATTCGAAGAGAGATTGAAATCCGTTCTTGAAGAGATTGATCAAGCCAATGGTGAAATTATTGTCTTCATTGACGAAGTGCATATGCTTCTTGGTTTGGGTAAGAGTGATGGTTCGATGGATGCTTCCAACATCCTGAAGCCAAGACTTGCCAGGGGTCTCAGATGCATCTCTGCAACTACATTGGATGAATTCAAGATTATCGAGAAAGATCCGGCTTTGACAAGAAGATTTCAGCCTATTTTGCTGAATGAGCCGAGTGTTGAGGACACCATTTCGATCTTGAGGGGTTTAAAGGAACGTTATGAAGTCCATCACGGTGTTAGAATCACTGATTCTGCATTGGTTTCTGCTGCCACTTTAAGTAATCGTTATATCACTGATAGATTTCTTCCGGATAAGGCCATTGACCTTGTTGATGAAGCTTGTGCCGTTCTCAGGCTTCAGCACGAATCCAAACCTGATTCCATTCAGATCCTTGATAGATCCATCATGACTATCCAGATTGAATTGGAGTCCTTAAAGAAGGAAACTGATCCAATCTCTGTGGAGAGACGGGAAAAGCTGGAAAGGGAACTCACTTTGAAGGAAGATGAGCTCTACAGACTCACAAAGGTCTGGGAAGAAGAAAAAGCCGAGATTGACTCCATCAAGAATGCAAAGAAGGACCTTGAACAAGCTAAGGTTGATCTTGAAATTGCGCAAAGAGAAGGTAACTATGGAAGAGCTTCTGAACTCAGATACTCAAAGATCCCGGAATTAGAGAGAAAAGTTGCTATCAGTGAAAGTGAAGATGCTAAGCCTGATTCTCTTTTACATGAGTCTGTCTCTGCTGATGATATCTCGAAGGTTATTTCCAAGATGACTGGTATTCCAATTGACACTGTTTTGAAAGGCGATAAGGACCGTTTGTTATACATGGATGACTCTTTGAAGAGGAGAGTTGTTGGCCAAGATGACGCCATTCATGCCATTTCCGATGCTGTCAGACTTCAAAGAGCTGGTTTGACTTCAGATAAGAGACCAATTTCCAGTTTTATGTTCCTTGGTCCGACTGGTACTGGTAAGACCGAGCTGGCCAAAGCTCTTGCTGAGTTCTTGTTTGATGACTCTAACAACGTGATCAGATTTGATATGTCCGAGTTCCAAGAGAAACACACTGTCTCCAGACTTATTGGTGCTCCTCCAGGTTATGTTATGAGTGAATCAGGTGGCCAGTTGACGGAAGCTGTTAGAAGAAAACCATACTCCGTTGTTTTATTTGATGAGTTTGAGAAAGCACATCCAGATGTCTGTAAGGTTTTGCTTCAAGTCTTGGATGAAGGTCAATTGACTGATTCTCAAGGCACACATGTTGACTTCAAGAATACTATCATTGTCATGACTTCTAACATTGGTCAAGATATTCTCCTGCATGATGACGAGATTTCTAACGAAACTGGCAAGGTCTCAGATTCAACAAAGCTGAAGGTCATTGAGGCTGTAAAAAAGAACTACCCTCCGGAATTTATCAACCGTATTGATGATGTGTTGGTTTTCAATAGACTTTCTAAGGACGTTCTACGCAGTATTGTTGATATCAGAATCGCTGAAGTCCAGGAAAGATTGGTCGATAAGAGAATAACTCTCGAATTAAGTGATGAGGCTAAGGACTGGCTAACTGAACATGGTTATGACAGTCTTTATGGTGCTAGACCACTCAACAGATTAATCCAAAAAAGATTATTGAATCCAATGGCCATGTTTTTGTTGAAGGGTCAACTCAGAAATAAGGAGACTGTTAAGGTTGTTGTTAAGGAAGGGGACTTGGTTGTTGAACCAAACCATAGTGAGGAAGAGGTTGCTGCTGAGGAGAAAGCCAAGGCCGAACAAGAAAAGGAGAAGGCCGAGGAAAGCGGGAAGAAGAGAAGCTCTAAGAAGGCCGAAATCATTGAGGATAGTGAGTGATTATTATTATGAGTGAACGATATCAAAAATCAAATGGTTGTATATATATATGGATTCGGAAACATTTTTAAGATAAATAAGGTAATGTAGGATCAATACAATAAATAAATAGGGGATAAATAAATATCTGTACTAATGTGATTGCGATGTAGGTGATGAACCAGAGGCTGGAATGAACTTTTCAGTCCACTTTATATCACTTTTCAAGAGATTCGGCTTCTTGGTTTCAACATGTTTACTCCATTGAATATCAGCGGGATCTTGATCAGGTTCAACCCATTCAAAGTTATCACCACCAGATAGCCAATACTCTTGAAGAAGCAGATCACTTTCAGGATGGATTGGCTCCATACCTCTCTTCTCCAACGCTTCGTTAAACCCGTCACTGGTAAAGCCATCGTTTTTGCTGAGTTGAATATCAGCTTCAGCAATCTTGGAGAGCATAAGTAATTCATCGGCATGGAGAATTTTATGATTGCTTGAAACACCTGACTGCCATCTGATGTCACTGACTTCACCAGTCAGCTTTCCACCAAACGCAGTGAATCCAAAGAATGCCAAATTTCCAAGATAGGTGATCACCATTCCATAAACACCAATTTGGGGACTTACATCGAACATCCTCAAAGCAACATCAATTCCACCAATACTGCAACATAGCGCAGCAAATGACTTCATGATGGTGTTGTTTCTCTTTGATCTCATTAGCTCGAGATACTGCGGTGATGCAGCAGTCAAATCCACGACTTTGACTGCAGTCTGAATATCAGCATCCCACAATGACCGACGTAGGGCAGTTATAGCGATGTCTCTTGGTATAGCAGCGTCTGGTCGACGATTCTGATATGCCTGCAACAGGCTTGGAATCAACAGTGGCGGTGGACCCAGATGGAATACTCTCTTAAATGTTTCCTCACTGAGCTCTCTCGGCCCTGAAATCAATGCATATGACAGGTTTTGCAGTGCTTGGCTCTCACTTAATGAGGATTCGGTCGAATAGTCAAACAAGTCCTTGAAACTGTCCAAGTATGCTCTTGTATCCTTTATAGCATCTTCTGTTGCCCTGGCCTGGATCGATGTCTTGAGCAAGTCTAGAGAGCTGAATCTCCTCTGTAGTGGGTCGTAGCAGCTAAACTTCCTTTTAGGAAGTACTGACACCCGACCAAAAAGCACTCGTTGCCACATCTGGTGGTCCAGTATGTCTGTGTTTATTGTTATAATGTGAGAATGGAAACTGGTTGGTTCAAGTTCGACATTTGTGGGGCGGCGGCACTCGCGCTGGGCGAGGAAACATACTTCCCTTCGGAAGTCGAACCTGTACCTTCCGAGGCTCGGCAATTACAAAAAATAAGGTCCAGACGAGATTCGAACTCGTGACATTCTGTGAGTGAAACAGACGTGATAACCACTACACCACTAGACCAAGCTTGCAAAGATAAGGGTGTTGAAAACTCAAGAAGGACCGGAAACTGTTATAATAAGATTGATTGGGCGAATGTAGATATATGCATTGAGTGCAGGCACAGGTTACCTCGTTCATCTTATTAATAGTTAGTATCCTTTAAACTTTTTTCTAATAGAACTGGTTCTGTGATGCTGAAAGTGAATCGATTGCATCTTGGGCCTCTCAGGCCTTTCCTTCAAGCAAATTCCAAATTCCAAATTCCAAATTCCAGCGCTTCTAGGGAAAGTGATTCAAAGATATCAGAATAGTCTCGTGAATTTTAGGCGTCTTCTACTCGAAAGTGGAGTACTTTAGAGGCAAAAAAAATCAGATTTTAGACCTCTAGAACTTGAAAGAGGTTCAAAGAATAGAATAATGCTTTGGGAATAGGAATTTCTAATTAAAGACATCAAAAAACCAGATACTAAATCCTTAGATTTGGAGCTTATGAGTATTATAATATAGACAAAATATATTAAAGAGCTGGATTGAGAATAATTATTCTCTAATATAAACAATACTTTAACCTTTGTTTAAGAAGGGTTTATCTGAGTGGTGTGCGGGTGCATTCGCGATAGCCTTGGGCGCGGGCAAAATAACGGCCTGCAACCTCCAATTTGACAGGCCGCAACCGTTTTCTCTCCCATCAAGGCAGAGAGCTTTGACGTTAGTTTGCTCTTACCAGGGTTTGTGGAATTCTTGAAGAATCAGTGTCTCAGATGGAACCCGAACATGCTGGTGACAATGATTTGGCAGCCAAACCGTTGCCAAACGGGTCCGTGCGTATCAGTAATATGCCCGAGGTGTCGCCCAAACGTACTGAGATCAAGCTTATCTCTGTGAGACTCAAAGAGGCAGCTCTCGACTCCCCCAGTTTTAGGGCAAGCTATAATCATTATGCTGCACAGGTAGACCAGATTGAGATGTGGATCGAGGGCCTTCTTAAGTCCCTCAAGAAGTATCCCCAACATTTCAATGACTTCAAGGAGTTCAATGGAGTCATGCTGAATCAATTGATTCCCGATTTTATTAAAGGCGCTACAATTGACCAAGACAACACACTTTCCGTGCTCGAATGCACAAAGGCGAACCTAGATGGACTATGGAATTCCAGTCTCAGGGACCTTGCCGTCAACGAGGCGGAGATCACTGACCTTCTCTCCGAGTTCACCAAAATACACATTAAGAGCTACAAGGATAGACGGAAGAACTTTGACTTTCTACAATCAAAATACGACAGCACCTTGAGTAAGTTTGCTGCTCTATCGAAAACCAAGGAGCCATCAGGATTGAGGGAGGACTCCTTTCAACTGCATGAAGTGAGAAAGTCTTACATTGCCGCTTCTTTAGATATGTGCGTCGAGACGGCAAGGTTCCTTGAAATCCTCGATTCCACGCTGATGCAATTGTCTGACATTGTTTTCAAGGGAAGATCCGCTTATGACGAAAGATACTACTCTAGAGTGAAGGCTTGGTCGAGTGCGTTATCCAAGTCGATCGAGTTCCTTCTCCAGGATATGAAGAAGTCAAGAAGCACAATTGAAAAAGTGACCGCCAAGCAGTTTGAGCCAAGCAGAGATATCAAAGATCACAATCCAGCCCTCATAAATCCTGCAGCATTGACGATCCGGGAGGAAGGTGCACAAGAGAATTTTGAAAAGCACGGGTGGCTGTATATGAAGACCACTGTGGGAAAGCCTGCAAGAACGATTTGGGTTAGAAGATGGGTATTTGTGAAGACTGGAATATTTGGAATTCTGTTATTGTCGCCCTCGAAAACTTTTGTGCAGGAAACAGACAAAATTGGTGTTTTACTTGCCAACATCAGATATGCTGCAGATGAAGAGAGACGCTTCTGCTTTGAAGTGAAGACCATTGAAAACACTATCATGCTCCAGGCGGAGACTTTGAAGGAGTTGAAAGAGTGGCTTACAGTATTTTCCCAAGAGAAGCAACGAGCAATTGAGAATGCAAACAGTGAGCCAGGAAAGTATGCATTTGGACGTTATCCACCTTTGCTATACGAATTTGCCTCAACTTCTTTGACTTCCACAGATGTTGAACTGACCACAACAAGATCAGAGATTGCCAATAAGGATGATACATACACGACCGTTACTTCATCTCATCTTGCAAACCTTGTGGGCCAGAATGATGGTACTGATTTCAAGTTCTACAATAGTGATGCAAATGAATTCAGAGATCCAGATTTGAATACTCCAATTGCCACAAGTCGCTCTAAATTGGCCCTCATTTCACAAGCATTTCTTGATCCAACAGTGGTTCCAACTGCTGTGACAGCAAATATTTGGGGGAGTGTTAATTGGGGAATGTATTATATGACTGATCTACCAAAAAAAAGACCAAAAAACAACTTTATATCGTTGGCACAGAGGGCTCAATACCCACAAAATTATCCACACCACCTCAAAAACTATGATCTCCAACTGAAATCTCTCTTTGATGCTTCTACAGAACCTAATGAACTAGTGGTGATACATTTTGCTTGTTTATGGACTCTTAACAACACTCAAGAGCTCTCCGGAAGTGCATTTGTAACGACTCAAAATGCCTATTTCTACATGAACAGTACTGGATTTGTCTCCTTGCTGAAAAAGCCCATGAGAGATATTGTTGCAGCAGACGTCACATCTGAAAAGCATTGGGAATGGATCAAAGTTTACGATGTTCATGGACTCTGCATGAAAGGTCGTATTTTTCTTAATGACGGTAAAGCCATCCAAAAGAAACTTGATATACTGATTAATAATATGGCAAGAGAACGCCCATTATCACAAAATGAACTTATTCCAAAAATTGAGGCTGTGGATTCGCAAGAACAAAAGATTGAGAGACATCATTCAAAGAGAAGTAAGGAACAAAGTCCTCTCGTGAATGAACTTGCAACCTTTCAACCATTTGTTGGAACTACTGTTGGTGAACATAAAATGAGAACCAATTATAGAGAAGAGTTTGATTTAATGAGTGTTGCCGAGTTTGATGTACCGGCAAAGGCTGTCTTCCATATTATGTATGGTGATCATTCTTCTCTTTTCAGAGACACGATCTTACTCGTTGATCTTGATGAATTCAGCGTGTCACCATGGTATCGCTCCGGTGATCAAATGAAGAGATCTATCGAATATAAAATCGCATTATCAAAGGGATTTGTGAACTTGGGAAGTACTAGTTTTGTGCGAAGCAGATGTATTCAAACCATCGAAGACATGGTTGATGGGAAGTACTACAGGATTGAAGAGAAGAGAAATAAGTTTAAACTTATGATTTCGGGCGATCAATTCAGGGTTATTACCAAGACTGTGATTATCGGAACTGATGCAAGGAGTTGTAAAGTATTATACTATGGTAATGTCGAATTTATTGGAAGCCAGGGAAGTTTCCTCCTAAGACGTATCTTTGGAAAATCTGCTCGTCATTTCCAAACAAGAGAGATAAATGCTCAGATTGAGAAGATCAAGCTTTGTGTCAGTAAACTTGGAAATCATGGTCAAATTATAAAGGCGATCAGAACATTTGGAAACTTATCTCAGTCTGAAGAACGGTGGGAGGAAAGAGACGATCTGTTCTTCCATTTGACCTTAAGCAGGTGCTTCAAGTACTATATCAAATTGACGTTATACTTCTTCAGCAGTTGTTTATTGAATCTGATGAACATCACTGGCCACCTCATTACAAGGCTTGTGATATCCCTGTCTATGAATAAAGCCCTTGTTTTCCTTTTGGCCCTTTCGGTCATGTTCAACATGCTCTTGATATCCAGATCTGGCGTTAGCTATTGGACAGTGAGAAGACATGAACAAGCTTTGTTTGACTTAAGAAGTCAACTTGAGTTGACGAAGATGGAGCGCGCTTTATCTTTAAATGATATGGAACTACTTACAAAATCTGATTACAACATGACTTCGGAATGCTTCAATAAGTTTATGACTTCCCATACCGTGGATTCGAAGGGCTCAGTTGTTGATTCCCGGCTAAGAGAGACAAGGCATGAGCTAGCTGTAAAAAGAAATGAACTTCTTGTTGAACTTAAGATTCTAGAAAATGTTGAGCGGCAGCTTGTTGCAGGAAGCTACAAAAACTTTGTCCTTTCAGAGTTGAATTTGTGTAAAATTTCACTTCAACAAATGGGTGTGGAAAATTTGGATTTGGAGTCATACTGTCTCAGTTGCTTTGATGAGTACAAAAAAATTTATAAGGGACTGCTCTAATATAAATATGATATGGTGTACTGTGTATGTGATTTATTTGTTTATTTGTACATTAACTGAATCAAGATTTATAGAGTGTATCAATATCCCTTTTTAGCAAGTTCATCTGCAATACTAAGATACAGTGCAATGCTGTTAATTTGAAAAGTGTTTGATTCTGGAACAACAGCATTAACAACTCTTTTGAAGCCATTAGTCCAGTTGATGAGATCTAAATGGTCCACATTCTGAAGTGTGCCCATATATGTACCCCATTTAGCTGACTTAACACTCACCATGCCATCATTCTCTCCGGCTCTGCTGTTGATGATATTCCAACTGTAATAGAAGATGCTGTACCAACTTGGCTGGAAAGATGCTCCATAGCTGTAGTATTTCACGTTCGGTCTGTCCTTCACTATCTCGTTGAACTCTCTCATGTGCTCTGTTGTGAGCTGGTATATGCAGCGAGGAGCCTTAATCTGCGAGGGAAGTTGTTGCGCTAGTGATACGACGTAATCAGCGACTTCAGACCCTCTGTGAGGGGTTGTCACTGTAGTGAGACTGATAACTTCATAATTCTTCTTCTCAAGTTCTGAGATCAAGTACCGAGCATCCAATCCACCCATCGAATGTGCAATGATATTCACTTTCATCTTTTCATCTGTTTGAGTCAAGCTCTTATGCGTCTGATTGGAATCTTTATAAACCTCATTAACAGGCTTATGCTTTAGCATGTCAACTTCCCTGCTAATAAAACTGTTCAAAATTTGAGCTCTTTGTTCTATACTTCCAAATCCTGGAACTCTTGCAACCATCACAGTGCTTCCTCTTTCTTCCAGCGCCTCTTTAATTCCGAACCAGTACTCCAACGCCACACCATCACGGTCTGCAGCTACAAATTCACGCCTTGCAGATTCATGCTTCTTGGCAAGACCCATAATGTAGCCAAATGATGGAAGAAGCATGAACTTATCAAACCCAGAGAGACCATGACACAACACAACGGGATATTTTGGGGCATCGTAGTGATCTTGAAGTTTAAGCTGACTGATATAAATATTCTCGTTGGCTGAATCAGTTGGCTCTTTTCCAGATCCAATACCTGTCCACTTAAATAGATCGGCAACAGCTCTGTATACATGTGAATCCTCCTCAACCATGTCCTCAGAAGTGTCATTTTTGCGTGGCGTAGTATCATTGGTTATCAGTGACAGTGACAATGAAGATGCAGCGAGACTCGAGGAAGCAAAGGCAAATAATCCTCCAAGGTGCTTGGAGTAGATGCTAAAAGCGGGCCTGGCCATGATTAGGCGCTTCTAAAATTTTATGTTGTGATGCTTTTGGTGGTTTCTTAAGGTCGTATGCGAGGGTCTTTCGTTGGTGACACGCCCTGGCTCCTTCTCCGTATGATATGGAATTTATATCAGAGGAGCAGGAGCGTGTTATTCGTCTTCGTGTCAGATGCGGTAAGCTTGAATGAAATATTAGATAAGGCACCAAAATAGGCTCCATGGGAAAAAGTTTTCGTCTCGGACGGCAACGGAAGTGACTTCTGCCCAAAAACGTCATAATAAGATTTCGGTTTCCCTAGCAACAATCAGCCAAAAATATAATTTCCTAATAAAGCAAAATCCGGCCACTAATTTTCGAGGTTAAGAGGCTTACGTTTAATTCATTGACTAACCAAGCAGCTAATTACTCCTTCTGTGCTAAGAAGTTCGAGACTTGGAGTAATAGTGCGTGCCTAAGTCTCCGTTATGGTAACTGCGATTACGTCTGTCATTTAGGCTGCTTCTGTGAGGGTATGACCTGTCGTATCTAACCCCTGATTGATAGTTTCGATCATTCACTGGTCTTTTCAGTGTTCCGTATACACTTATTCTTTCATGGCTTGTACTTGATCTCCATTCATCCGCCAATTTGGAAACGCTTTGACTGAAATCAACGTGGATTCGCCGGTCATCAATGAGAACACCGTCCATCTTGAAGTATGCATCTTCGCAACTTCTCTTTGTCTCGTATTCAATAAAGGCATATTGTAACGACTCCTTCGTGACTTTATCTCGAATGATTTCACACGAGACTATCTTTCCAAACCTGGAGAAAATGGTCTCCAGATCTTCGTCTCGAGTCACTGGATTCAATTTGCAAACGAACAGTACGTTCTCCATTGGTTTCACCTCTGCAGATGGCAAGTCTCCCATGATTTCCAAGGTCAGAGCCTTGGACTCAGCCTCTCGTTTTCTTTTTTCTTTAAGCTCCTCCGTTGTTAATTCCTTTTGAGCGTCATCAAGGTTAATACTTGTCAAATCGTCAAGACGAACTGTGGACAATTGCGCCCTTGACGGTTCAGGTGTGGAAGGGGTCGGCAATCCTGGAATGTCATCAAATGGATCATCTAGGACGTATGCTCTATGGATCCGCACATCCTGGTAGGGCATATAAAATTCATCCACTACCGTCTTGTTTATATAGTCCAACACATCAAGGCCTTCCGTGACTTGGCCAAACACGACACCCTGTAGTGCCCCTCTGCTCTTGTCCAAGTCATCCAGTGCTATGGCAATAATTGATGTTGCGTATTCGTCCATTTCACTTGGATCTTTTTGCGTGAGAAATGCCACAGCCCCTTTCTTGCTATTATCCAATTTGTTCTTGTTAACTTTAGCTTCCTTTGGTTTTGATGGGTCAGCAAGATTCCACACTGATCTTCCAGTTTTGCTGAGTGGATACTCCGGGTCACCAAATTCAGCAACGTAATCTTTCTGAATATTGTAGAAAGGCGCAAATGTATAGTATTTGGCCTTACACAATTTGATGAAGTTTGTGCATTCTATTGGTGCCACTGATGTATTGAGATCGATAACAAAATTTCCTGTTTGAGACGTTAAAATTGTGAACATATTATAATAGCAGAAATATCTCGTTTGAACACACCTAGAGAGGTCTGGATCGCT
>JAKTVL010000147.1:0-20001 GCA_030557175.1 Petasospora japonica
TTTTTTTTTTTTTTTTTTTGACAAGCTCCAAAAAATATTCCACGCGATGAGCTTTCCTGTTCTTATATCTCATCCAAGTTTCACAAAAGTCCGTCAAAAGAACGACTCAGAGATGGCTAAATCATTGAGTTGGTCTGAGTTAGATGGCCAGCTGACCGACTGGCTTTACAGCGGTATTGCGGCGCTTGGCTTCGAGAAGATGACACCTGTACAGGCCTCTGTTATCCCTCTCTTCTCAAAGAACAAAGATGTTGTTGTGGAAGCGGTGACAGGATCGGGAAAAACTCTATCATTCGTGGTGCCTATGATAGATAAGATCACCAAGTTAGAAGTATCGAAGCAGAAAGCGATCAGTGGAGTTGTCGTGGCGCCAACACGAGAATTGGCCCTACAGATCTCCAAAGTGTTTGATTCGGTTCTCCGATTCCAACCGGAAGAGGACCAGATTACAGTGCAGGAAGTCGTTGGCGGTGTTCAGTCACTTGAAGAGGATATTAGAGACTACAAGAAGGATCCCCCGCAAATCTTAGTGGGAACCCCTGGTCGTTTGGCTGAGTTCTTCAACAAGGTACCACCAAAACATGTTGAAGTGCTTGTTCTTGATGAAGCTGATAGACTCCTTGATGCCAATTTCCACAAGGAGATGGATATTGTTTTCTCATCCCTTCCTAAGCAAAAACGTGTGGGTCTCTTCTCTGCAACCATGCTGTCCGAAGTGGCCACACAGAACCTTCATCGTACCGGACTTCGAAACCCTGTTCGTATAGTGGTGAATTCTAAAGGTCATAAGCCACAAACTCTCCATTTGGCATATTCAGTTGTAAAGCCTGAGCAAAAGATTGAGATATTGCTGTCGATGCTCAATACGTTCCATTTCCGCAAGTGTATTGTTTATTTCCCAACTTGTATATCTGTGGAACACTTTTATTCACTTTTCAGATATCTTTCGTCCCAATATTCATTTGACCTATCATTCTATTCACTTCACGGGAAGCTTAAGACTCCAGCAAGAGTGAAGACTCTAGAGAAATTCGAATCAAACAATGATTCTAAGTCTGTGCTTATGACAACTGATGTTGCTGCCCGTGGTATTGATATTGAAAACGTTGATCTTGTGGTTCAATTGGACCCTCCGCAGGATGCCGATGTCTTTGTTCATCGTTGTGGTCGTGCTGGCAGAGCCAATAACGTTGGCCATGCCGTTGTAATGTTAAATGAAGGTCGTGAGGAGGATTATATTGACTTCTTGCACGTGCGAGGAATTGAACTTGAAGAATTTGATCATGCCGTGTCGTCGCTGGGTGGATTTAGCTCAAAGGTTAAGAAGTGGATGATGCAGGATAGATTGAGACATGATAAGGCTGTTAGGAGCTTTGTCAGTTATGTGAGATATTATTCCAAACACACTGCTTCTTCTATCTTCCGCTTACAAACACTGGATTATCTTGGATTGGCCAGGTGTTATGGGCTGTTGAGGTTACCTAAAATGCCTGAGATTACTTCCTATGTTAAGGATATTACTGATGGATTCATTGATACTGAGGTGAACTTCAAGGAATATAAGTATGCAGATGAACAGAAGGAGCAAAAGAGACAGGCAGAGTTGGCTAGTGAGGAGAAGAGGCTGCAAAACAAGGAGAAGAGATCCCAACAGAAGAAGAAAAAAGAAGAGAATTCAGCCTGGTCCAAATCTAATACTTCCAAGCAAGATCGTTCTGATAGATTCCAACAATCAGACTCTGCCAAGCGGAAAAGGGAACTTGAACTTGTCGAGTCCGACCATGAGGACCACGCGAAGGACTGGAAAGACCTTGTCAGAGAGAGTAAGAAGGAGAAGAAACAGAAGAAGCAACAGGCAATAATGGGGGATTTTGATGATTTATAACGAATGTCTACGCGCATAGTAATGATACACACAGTTTCCTTTTCATCTTTTCATGCATTATCGTTAGAGTCTCAATATGTAGAGAATCATGACTGCACCAGTGCATAAGCCAGCGTCCATGAAGTTAAGAATGCAGTTAAAGATCTTGCAAACCCATCCAAGTAGATGTTCTTCAAGGGAGAGATGAAGTATTTTGAGGGCGTGGCACGACAATAGGACAAGACAAACAGCGTGCTGACGACGACGTTGGTAGCTAGAAAAAACACGAACCCATAAGTGGACTCCAATTGAAGAGTTCCAGCAGAGATCCCCAGTACGAGTGATGTCAGGTCTTGTACATATTGGAGGGTCTAATGGGGAGCGTTAGTGGCGGGTGGGACCCCTGATCAACGAGGAAAAGCGAATGAAATAAAAAGCACAAACTTTTTGGTTGGCACTGAGGCTGAGGCCGTACTTGACCGGTTCTTCCATGGCTGCTCGTGCGGTGGTGTCCAATTACTGCTTGCAACTGACGGTAAACGTAAACGTGCCAAACTGGATGCCAAACGAAGAAGTACTCGTTGGCGATGGAGTAGATATAGACAAATGTCCGGGTGTAACTAACACAAGCGGCCGCCGAAAAACCGGTCAAGACACGCACTGTGAGCCAACCTCAAAAGACAAAAAACGCAGCGCGCGTTTCTAAGGGGCCCCACCCCCATATAGAAGCCAGCCAACCAATTGTCGGTCCGCACAATGGAGTACCGGAGACGTATGAGGAAGCCCGTCGTGTGCAATCTGTGCCGCCGGCGTAAAATCCGAGTAGGTATCCCCCCATTATCCTTCCCCGGACACGCGTCTCCGAGGTTACACGCTCTCGGCGATTGTTTTGTTTACCCCCGTTGGACTTCGGAGAAGAGCCACCACCACAGCCAAAGATACTAACACGATCGAACCAGTGCGACAAGGTGAAGCCAGCATGCAGTGCGTGCAAGAAGGCGAACATGAGTCACATGTGTGTGTATGATGACACGCCGGCGTTCCTCCACCTTGCTGATAACCCGCCGCAACAACAGCAGCCGCTGCCACATCACCACCAGCAGCCGCTGCCACACCAGGGGATCCATCTGCCTTCCTTCTCGATGCACACACCTGCTCCTCTCAATGGCGAGCAGCAGCAGCAGCCACAGCAGGTGCATCACCCACAATCTCAGTTCCAGCAACCGCTGCATCCCCAGCAGCAACGGCAGCAGCAGCAGCAGCAGCAGCTACAACAGACGCGTCAGTCGCAGCTGGCAGCTGGCTTTGGCGGCGGCCAGACCACACAGCCACTGACGAGTGCCTCGGGTAGCCCCTCTGTGCAACAGTCCATGGCGTACGGAGCCCCTCTGGTGCCTTACTTTCCCGTTGGATACCCTGCAATGCCGCCTCCCGAGCCCCAGCCATGGGGTGTCCCTCCAGCACCAACACAGATCCTTCCACCGATCCCGCCACTGCAGTACATTTCACAGAGCTACAATTCCCAGCAGAATCTCCAGGCTGAGCTCGACATGCTGAAGCAACGTGCTATTCAAGTTGAAGGTGCAATGCGTGTGCAGGGTCTTCCAATTGGGACTGAGAACTCTGAGACTATAAATAATCCTCCGTCTTCACAACCGGCCCCTCAAGTGTTACCACATCTTCCACAAGAGGCCAAAATGACTTCCATTTTGGGAACAAAGACTAATGTTCAAAATAATGCCAACATTGACCCTTCTCTCTTTGATCAAAATGAGATTCTTCGATCAAATAAGGTGATTGTACCACAGGCCAGATTATTAAACCTTCAATCTGATGGTCTTTTTGAAAATAACTCCATGACTAAGAGGGATGCATTTCAAGCCGTCTTCTATTTCCATTTACTTCGTTACGGGGATTCACTACCCGATAGCCAAAAGAATCAATTTAAGAAGCATGCTGATCATTTTAGTAAACTCATTCGAAACCCGAGGTACGATACTGAAGAATACGCCAAGTTCAACAGTTCTAATTTGTCTGACTTGATAAAAGATATTGAAAGGAAATTACCTTCAAAGAAGATCTTGTGGTTGATTATCGAAACTTACTTTAACAAAATCTCATATCCCTTTATTCCAATCATCAATGAAAAGGAGTTTATTGATGATGTCACCATAATCATTGGTCAGCGTGATGTCCTTTCAGACTCTAAAGTGAGATTGCAGATAAGCTTAGAGGATAACTCTCAGCTGGCAAGTTTGACATACTTACTCATGATTATCCGTGTGGTTCATTTCTCCATGATTTCATCAACCAACATTGACAGAGAACAAAATTACCTGTTGAAGAATTGCAATCCATCCAATGATTATGATCGTTATATTAATATCTTATTTATTGTTGTGACGAGCTGCTCAGATATTGATAGCGCTTGTCTCTTGAGACTTTCACTTTTCCAAACGTTTTATTCGTTTGGTTCATTTAATGGTCGTACTCCAGGTGTTGATACTGGTCCTGCATCACTGGCTGCGTTGGCTATTTCTTTGAGTCTTAATAACGAGAGTGAGTCGGGGAACGATGAAGACACAATTCACTTGTGGTATAATCTCTATTTCTACCATTATTACCTGTCATGTATGAGAGGTCTACCTATTTTCTTGAGTCAAGAGTATTTCAATTTACAATTGAAAGATTGCTCCACGCACGGCAACAAATTCCAAAAACAATTCCAAGAAACCTACTTGAAACAGGTGGATATTTATACTGCTGTGAAGGAATTGCTGAACAGTTTACATGTCTTTTCATCTGTTTTAACATTGAGTCATTTGAACGAGTTGTTATCCGACTATGATGCTGCAATAGAGAAAACAGGTGGCAAATTTTCAGATCTTAAAGATTTGTCAATTAATCCGGTCGAGAAGATGATCAATATAGCAAATGATATGTTGCACAAGGTTTGCAAGACAAACATCCTTTCGCTGATTTTGTTACACTTGGAAATGGGAGGAGAAGGAGAAACGAGAAATGATCAACTCCGAAAATTCATCAAAGAGTTCATTGATATTACTGTGTTAACATTCCATGATGCCTTTGATTTGCTGATGAATTATAATTCATATTTCACATCAGGCAATGAATTTATGACCTTGGCATGTGTTTTACCAGTTATGGAAAAATCTTTAAAAAAATTGTCGTCATTTGTGTTGAGATCAATCTATTTCAAAAAACCTGGAGCATCGCTGATAAAATTCTTTTTGAACATTATTGAGGAACTTGATTCTATACCTGTTTTGAAGAACTATTTTTCCGTTTGGAGAATGAAGAACCGTGCCATACTGTTTTTGCACATGATTCGGAAACATCAAAGGGGTGAAATCAATCTATTCAAGTTGAGATTTGACTATGAGGGAGAATCAGTGGATTTCAAGGAGTTACCTAGAAGATTTGATGATATGCCTTATGATATATGGATTATGATGGAAAGGGAATTTGGCCGATTGAATGAAAGGTTTCAAAATTCTAAGTATGATGGTATGACGGATATAAATCAACTTTTGGAAGCTATGGACTTTGAAGAACCTGCATTTGATATTAACTACTTCCACTGAATTAATGGGTGCATGTCCTTTATTTCTTCTTTTTTTTTCCTTCTTTCCTGTGGTCTAAAAAATTAATTGGGTCGTTATTCGTTGGTTATTTTTGCATGTAGATGATGAATTTCAAAAAGAGATTGATGAATTCTGTGTGTTGGGGATGTATGATGACTCGGCCACCTTGTTTCAATTCCTTCAGCTCTTCCAGAAATTCTTGGAATAGAGGGTGTTCTGGGGTTATCTTTGATAAATTGACCTCGGTGACAGTGCCGTCAACACCAATGTAATCCTTTTCGCCATCGAAATAGATCACTAAGGAGTTCTCAGTGACATCAGCTTGCCTTTCAATGTCCTCCAGCGACAGCATCAGCTCCTGGAGATATAATCCTTCTGCCACCCACCAATTGGCGTCGTTCCACTTGACATGTTGCAGGCCAGTGACGTTATAAGTATTACTCAGTAGCTCCAAGCTGGCCACCTGGGCCATTGCTTTGCCCCTTAGCTTCTTCACCGAGGACTTGCTATTAGGACCATATCCAGAGCTTGCGCCACCGGTCCTAGAGCCACCGACATTGGGGACAAACCACAGCTGCTCTCTCTGCGGCTCGGTGACAAGCGAGTATCTGAGGAGCAGATCGCGTGGCACAGAGATGACTCTTGTGGGCCTGTCAATGCGAGACGGCGACGCCAACAGCCTTGCGTGGACGTTTTGTTCGAGTTGAAGGTCTTCCAGCGGCCGTGGAGGGACAAGCAGCGTCGGGCCCCCGTCCCATCGCCTTGACGCCAGAACTGGTGACTGGAACTGCGGTGGCGACGGTCTGTAGCGTGTCAATCGGGCACCTCTGCGGCACATGCTTCGTGACCCTTTCACGTGCTGCCATGACCCTTCGTGGCCGTGGCCGAGGCCTGTCAGGGTCTTTTTTCTGGTCTGATGAGCTGCTTTGTTCCGCGTCCCCGAGTCGCTCCGGCGCGGGATGTGTCATTTCCTCCTATTTCGGCAACTCTGCCTGGTCACGGGCTAAGAGTCCTCGATTGGCTCTTGTCCAGCCGTCGTCAACTAGCTCGTAGGTAGTTTAGGGTGGCCAGCCCACACCGTCGGAGAACGGGCCTGCTGCTAGTGCTCGCACGCCGTGTCGGCTGGGGGACCAATGGCCTGCTCGTTCTCCCGCCCCTTCCCTCTAACAGGGGTCTTAACACCCGCCAGCTAGCAGAGTCACTCGGCCAACAACAAGACATGCAGCCTATTTCACCTGCGCAGGAAACCACCGTTCTCTGTCATCTTTCCCCAGGATCACGTGCCCAATCTGTGGCGCCTACCCCCAGGCTGTGTGGTGGTGAGTCACCTCTGCGAGGCTCGGACCGCGCGTAGGCGACTTGGCTGCACGATGACTGACACCTCTGTCCCCCGTTATAAATTGCTTCATCTGCCCCCGTGCAGTCTGCCCACTGTCCAAGAGACGAGAGGTTTCTACAGAAGCTACGGGTCTAGCAGCTCGTGCTTTGTCACTAACCGCTTCCGCTAAACCTCTCGTGCGCTTTTAATCCCGCTCCTCCCTTACTCCCTCCCGCTGTCTTTGCCCGGCAATATATATACCTATACACTCACACACTTCTGCACGCACTCATCTCTACGCTTTAACGACCGACCACCACCCCGACCTCATTTCACTTTCCCCACCACTGTTTTTACGATCCTAATTGACCTGCATTTCATGAACTATTGAGCACCACGGGAGATATCCTCTTTATCAAGATTCAAAACATGTCTCTCACTCCAGCTCATGAGCTGTCTGCTCATGCTGTTGGTGCCAGCCGCGATGATCATCTCGAGACCCACACAGTCCAGTCTTCAAAGAAGCGCTCATTTATGATCACTCCACCGGTGTCTACGCAGCCGCATACTCCTCATACCCCGAATTCTCACGCCGAGAAGTCCACCTTGGTGAATGCGTATCTCGAGAATGCCGCCGTGTTCATCACCTCGATTTGGCATCCCTGGCACCACCCAGTCCCGAGCCTGTTTGCCCATTCCCGATACTCTTCATCCTCTGCGCTGGAGGCATACACCCGGTTCGTCACGGAGATTCTCAAGCGCTCCCGCTGCTCCAAGACGGCGCTCTACGGTGCGCTGTTCTACGTTGAGAAGTTGGCGTCACAGATCCAGCAGCATGATAACCCTGTGTTGAACTGCCCCAAAAAAGTGTTCCTCGTCTGTTTGATTCTCAGCTTCAAGTTCCAGTTCGATTCCACATACAACCTAAAGGCATGGTCCAAGATCTCTGGCTTGAACGTCAAGGAGCTCAAGCAGTTGGAAATGGGCGTCTTGAAGTGCCTCGACTACCAGCTTGGGATCAACAACGATGCCTACCGCTGCTGGGTCGACAGAATTGACCTGTTCATCAAGAACACCGACCCGATTCTCTCCGCTCACGCTGTCGAGACTTGCTCCCCATCGCTCTCTTCCCCAAAGAGAGGCAGAGATGACGATGGCGAGCTCGCCCACGCAAAGAGGGCCAAGCTCGTGTGCAGCTAATTGTTATATACGCTCGCCCCCGTCTCTCCTCTTGAGAGATCCCGTCCCTTCAATGCATTCTAAACTAACATAGATTAACGAGAGACAAACCTCTCCGTTGCCTCTCTGGCGCCAACCGTGTACTTCTTCGTCTAGACTTGTGCGGCAGCCCCTTCTACAGCAGTTGTGGCTAAACGGGTCTCACGGCATCTTCTTCCTACGGGGCGTGACAGATCTCTCTCCCTTTAGTCGTGCGATCCCAAATCACCCCAGACGCAAGACCACGCTCTGCGCCCCAGCACCAGGGACAGAACTCTCGGTGGCAGTGCGGCGGATACAGCACTGCTCTAACTCCGTGCACAGGACCCCCCCTCCATTAGACAAACGGGCCCCATATATATATACATAGTAGGCCCCCAGCGCCAACACACACGACCATACACAAAAGAACCCAGCAACGAGCTGTCCCCCACCGCCTCTCCACAAAATCGAAAGACACAGCGTCTGTGGCCCGGACCGTTTTCTGGGGCAACGCAAAAAAAGCGCGCGCTGTATAAATTCGGCGAGGCTTCCCACCTTTGCTCCATCAGCTGGCTCTTGTGTGGCCAGATACCAGCGAACGACGATGCCTGTGTACACCGTCTCACACGTGAGTTTTGCTCTGGGAGAGGTGCCGGCTGGATGGGTGGCTGGGCCGGAGGGCCTGTGTTGACGGGCTTTCTTTTTGCCGGGCTGCAGCATCCTCCACGACAGAAGGCAGCCACAGAGCAGTTTATACTAACAGAGCTGGTGGCTACAGGTGCAAAACATCCGCATCTGCGTGATTATGGTCGGGTTGCCCGCACGGGGCAAGTCGTTCATTTCGCAGAAGATTGTGCGCTACTTGTCATGGCTGTCGATAAAGGCCAAGTCGTTCAATGTTGGCAACTACCGCCGGCGCACGGAGGAGCACCCGTCCGCAGACTTTTTCGACATGAACAACAGCGATGGTCTCAAGAAGCGGGAGGAGGCTGCTGCTGCCGCAGTGACGGATATGATGCAGTGGTTCTCGAATGAGGACGGTGTCGTGGCTATCTTGGACGCGACCAACACGACGGAAGAGAGGAGGGATTGGCTGCTAAGACTGTGCCGTGAGAACTCGATCGAGCCAATGTTCTTGGAGAGCTGGTGCAACGACGAGAAGATCATCATGAAGAACGTGATGGATGTCAAGACGACCTCACCGGATTACGTTGGGCAGGACCCTGAAGTTGCCGCTAACGATTTCATGCGGAGGATTGAGAAGTACCAAGGGGTTTATGAGCCTCTTAGCGTGGAGAAGAATTCAGATTTAACGTTTGTCAAGCTGATCAATGTATCGGAACAAGTCATCATTAACAGGATCGAAACCTATTTGGAGTCACGTATAGTGTACTACGTCATGAACCTACACATTAGGCCAAGATGTATCTACCTCTCACGCCATGGTGAGTCGGCATACAACCTGGAAGGAAAGATTGGTGGTGATGCCGATCTCAGTGAACGTGGATATAAATATGCCCAAAAGCTTCCTCAATTGGTTAAGGAGGTTGTTGGAGATGACGATGTTCCGTTAACCGTTTGGACTTCGACACTAAAGCGAACCCAACAAACCGCTCAATTCCTTCCTTACCATAAGCTTCAATGGAAGGCATTAGACGAATTGGATGCAGGAGCATGCGATGGACTCACTTATGAAGAAATTGAAAAGAATTTCCCACAGGATTTCAGAGAACGTGACGAAAACAAATATGAATATCGTTATCGCGGTGGTGAGTCTTATCGTGACGTTGTGATTCGACTTGAACCAATCATTATGGAGCTAGAGAGGCAAGAAAACATTTTAATTATCACTCACCAAGCGGTACTAAGATGCATTTATGCATATTTCATGAACGTTCCACAGGAGGAATCCCCGTGGATGTCAATCCCTCTACATACATTGATCAAATTAGAACCAAGAGCTTATAGCACAATTGTTGAAAGAATCAAAGCTGATATCCCAGCGGTGAGCACATACAAGGAAAAGGGAACTTCTCAGCTGGGTGAAAAATTAGATAAAACTAACAGCTCGAAGAATATAATCACTGGAGCTCCAACCAGATGATTCATAAGGGCAGATCTTGCATAGTTTTTTTTTTTTTCTTTTCCTTCCCCTCCCCTTTCTTTTCCCTGATTATTGTTTGATTTTTTTTTGGCTCTGTCTTTTCATTAGGTGGTTTTTTCTGGCTTGATTTTCTATAATTGTTAATATTCAACAATACGTGCATTACCTGTAATCACATATACCGGTAGATCTTATATCATTAATGTTACAAAGATTGTACATCACCAATTAAGCTCCTCTTCAAGTCTCAACATGTAAACCAGATCCATCTTTTTGGTGTGATCTCCCTTAATCCTGTTCAGCCTCTTTATCAGTTCATCTATATAACATGAAAAATTCTTATACTTTCTGAACCCAGAGTTCTTAAAAAAATCAACATGAGTGGTGGAGCAACCTCTAATAAGCCCGAAAATCCATGTGATTAGCTCTGGGATATTGGCCTTTTCTTTAGCCATCAGAGACTCAAGGACCAGCAATTCCACCTCTTTCTTGACAAATAACGAGTCTTTGAAGGAAGATAACGGTGGGAGAAGTGGAATATCAATGTATTCTCCAAAAGTTCCAGGCGGTGCATCCAGCGGAGAAAGAATTGTAGTCACAGGTTGTAATTCATTGACGCACAGCTTGACGCTGTACGTGTGTTGATGTGATTTCCCATCGTATTTGAACACATATTTTAGGATTGGGATATCATGGAATTCATTTTTGGTGAGCCCATAGTTGTCCACGAGCTTTTTAACGTCCAATTTGATATCAAATCTCGTGTTTGTGTAACGGCCATCTTCAAGATCTTTCAATTTAAAGCCCCAATGATGTTCAGATTGTGGCGAGGAAAATTTCTTTGAGGGCCCGAAAGGAACAAATGACGCATAAGAAGTCAATTCAATATCCATTGAAACGTCAAATTCTGAGATCAAAACACGTTTGAACTTCTCAATCAAAGATGGAATGAGATGTTGGAAGGATGAAAAGTCCTCATGTCGTTGTAAGTGATACTGTCTCATACCTGACACTTCTGCCATCTCTGCAACAAATCTCTCACTGAAATCGTCATACTCTTGTGCAATAAGGATGTCATGAACAGCAAATCCTTTTTCCAAGACCGGCTTGAAGTTCAAAGATTCACCGTCGTCTTGCCCCGCAACCCTCAACATCAAAAGTTTCTTCACCGTTCTCCTTTCCTCCAGTTCGGGCCAAAACGAAGTCAGTTTGGTGATGCTCTTCAACATTGCATTAACCTTAGCACCGGACCTGCTCTTTGTTCCTGGGTACACTTGCATATCATCAATGATCTCATCCCATTGGGTCCATTCAGAAGAGATGATTCCAAAATATGTAGTCTCGAGCTCATCCAGGGCACCCTTACCAGATCTCCCCAAAAGGACTAATCCAAATCTATCTCCATTTTCTAACTCGTCTAATGTTAGTCTCACCGTGTTCTTGATTTGTCTTAGGTATTCAGGATCATCCATTTCACTGTCATTGAAGAGTGGAATACACATAACCACCACGCAGGGTAACCTCTTTGGCATAATCATCACTGATTTCAATAGCTGCATTGGCAAATCCAGCCCTTTAGCAGTTATTTCATTAAACTTAACAACATCCGAAGGTAATGAAATGGATCCGTCATCGATAAGGTCCCATGCATTAGTTGACATCTGAACCAATGGGACCACACCTTTTTGACGGAATTTGAACTCGAAGAAATCCATCCATTTGGCAATGAGAATCTTATTCCCACTATGTATGTGTAATTCCGGCAATGTCGTAGTGGATAAATAAAGCATCATTGTCTCGTCATCAACTTTACAGCATGAGGTAAAATGGTCTTCCAACATTACTGTTCCCACTACGGAATCCAACTCTTCGTTCATGAGAAAAAGAACCTGGTCAAATATGAATGCATGCACGTATTCCCATGTCATCCCATCAAGGGAAATATCAAAACGATCAAAGAGACATAGTTGTGGTAGCTGGGAGAAGTTTACACCTTTAGAGTCCTTTGTAGATGACACAAGAAGCGACACAACTTTATCATGGATTGCAAACTTGATCTCATTATCCGATTGCTCTAGATCAGAATTCGGGGTAAGCACCTCATTCGTATAGACATTAATCATATGTGACATTGTATAAGTTCTTATATTGTCATTGATAATGTGTTTGGGGAGTTCAGAGAGAATAGAGACTCGTGGCTTGGCAAGGTCGTTTATGGAGTAGTAAGGACGCACTGATTCAGAGGAACGGCGACTATAAGTATTCGATATTGAAGGTGAGAGAGTTGGAATTCTCTCCTCCGGAATGAAACCTTCGGGATTCAAGTTATTTGTCATTTGATCAATCGGAGTCAATGGCGTAGATGTACCAGCAAAGAGATTTGGTTTGAATGCTGACATAGGAATTGGTGGGAGGAGTTCCTTGGTGGGTGATATTTGAGTATCGTCAAAGTCCAAGAATTGTGTAGATGAGAGTGGGGTATCTTCCTCATCTTGAACCAATGTCTGTGAGAAGAGGTCTTCGAACACGCTTTCATCAACAGGACGAGTCTTTGCCCCACAGATGGAGCAGATAGGCAAGTCAAGGACGTCATTCTTGTTCATCAGGATTAAGTAACAGTCTTGATGACACTTGTGATCGCAGTCAAGCTGTAGCATACGCTCATTGGTAAGCTTCGTAGTAATTTGCTCTTCACATATACAGCACATTTCCTTAACATAGCTCTTAGACTTTGCCAAATGGCGTGTGCTTGGGGAGAAAATCGACGACAATAACAAGGTTGTGCTCCCAACATGGAGCGAGAAGTTTTCCGCATCATCCTGCTGCACCTTACTTGCCAAAGGTGAGGAAAGTCTTTTGTAGAAGGAAGAAAAGGCGTCCTTCTTGAGGATTGTCGGTGGTGGTGTCATGGCGTCCAGTTGGAGAGGCGGAGGCAGTTTATACCTTTTAGCCATTCTCTTAGGCACGCTGGAAGAAAACTTGGAAGACGAAACTGGAGATGAGCTTCCATTTGGGGGTGGGGTGAAGGGGGAAAAGCTGGCCCTGCGTCTCTTCTCTAGCTCCATTGTGCTGTTGGCGTGTGCTTGGATCCGTCCTGCGTTGCGGGTCTGGAGAGGGCTTGGGGTTGACTTGTCGCGTCGATTGGCGGGAATCGGGCCTTCTGCGCTTCCCAAGGAAAAAACACCAAGTGATAGCGACTGCAGCTATTTATATGGAAGGCTCCTTGAAACCTAGCGCAATGCTGTGCCTGAAGGCCCAAGATCTGTCTAGGTTCAAGGTTTGGGAGGAACCCCGGCGTGATGTATGCAGGTTGGCTGCGGGACTCCGGATTGGGAAATTACGCAATTATCTCGTCCGGGGTTGAGTACTGCAAACAGATTGCACGAGTAGCAGCGGTAAGAACCTCCAGAGAGATGCATATCATTAGAGGATGCATCAATGTATTATAAAACCAGAGCGGAGGTCGAAACAGCCAGCAGTCTCCCGCAACGTCATACACAGACAGGTGCTTCTGTCCCGCACGCCGCCTTCAAAACTAGTAATGACAGCTGCATCACACACCACAAAGTATGAGTGGGACCAACATTTGTAGTGGGAACGTGCACCTGGGGGACCAAGACCCAGGTGGATCATGCTCCAGTACGAGCCTCAAAATGTCACTCGCTCCCCGCCTCACCATAGTATTTTAAATAATGTGCCAAGTGCGCTGCTGCAGCTCGGCCTGCCCCCTTTTTAGTTGGATAAGATCGTACCTCTCAAGGAGATGCATTAAACTCTATCGTCATGAAACCAGTAAATCATTGATAACCGCTATTCAGATTGGCTGTAGAGCTGCACCATTGTATGGGCAGGTGGGGAGTGCCACTACGGGATCGTCGTCGATCGCTAGGGCGACTGCCGTAGCCTCATTACGGCGATGCCAGCCAGCACCCCTTCTCCCAGCCCACCTGGGGTGATGCCCTGTCCGGACACTTTGGACTACTACCCTTCTTCTAGCCAGTATTACGTGCAAACAAAGAGAGGACTTCTTGTGAATGCGCTGGGGAGAAGCGCACACGATCTCATATTGTTTAGCCAATGTTTCATCCTGAATCAAGGCCAGCACAGGCACAACTGCTGCATTTCTTGCCGGTCGTTGGACGCGCCCCCCCATTTCTGGGTTCTCTGCCTCCGAGGCGAGGGTAAATGGACTATTGCACCAGCATTCTTCTTCCATGGTATCCCATTTTCTGTCGTGTGCGTGGTTATAGCCGTGGCGACGCTTTCCAGACGTGTCATGGTGATTGTGCTGAAAACGTCTCATGTTCCATGATCATCGGCGGATGAGCTCTGAACAATCGTTTCGCCAATGGCGAGGCGGAGATGTTTGAGAAAGCCTATAAAGGTTGCACAGGCCCAAAGTGACTGCAATGGAGGGGGAATCGTATTATCAGACCATTTGATCCCCCCCACCACCAGCCTTCACACTTCCGTGAGGGCAGACCTGGAGCCCCATTTCGCCCAAGCATACAGATGCGCTGCTGCCGGACAATGGCGACGGCTCCCGGGTGGCTGTGCGTGTGCGTTAACGTTAACCTTGTAGGGTGTTATGGATGGCAGCGAGGCTGGTCAGGCTTCAAAGGGGGTCTTAATGGTTATGGCTAGAGACATTCTTGGCTAGACCCCGCAAGGCCCCAATGACAGCTTTAGAGTTCGCATAAAGGAGGTTGGCTCCAAGCCTGTTCGCCACCAGTTTGGCAGAAGACCCACAGAGAAGCATCAGGCCAGATCCTATGGGGATGTGGACAATCATGTGTACGATTTTCCGTCTGCATAGGCGATCTGACGCTGTGGATTGATCCACTATCAAGCTGCCAGCCACATTGAGACCATCACACAGCTGGTACAAGGGATCATACACCTAGGTAGTTCATGTCTACTTTCTCAATGATCAATGCAGAAAACCATGATATAACAATTATAATAAAACCAGAAGAAGGAAAAAAACGAAGCAATTAAAAAATATATGCGTGTACGTATTTCATTAGCTCATTTGACCATTCACCACTATTCCCCGAATATAGAGAAATAACCACTTCCCACCCACTGTTGTTTTTTATTGGCCTGCTGCCTTCTTTACAAGATCGATTTCTTCACGCAGTTTCTCACAGGCAGCCTCAACTCTTTCGATGGCATCTCTAAACTCGCCGAGCAAAGCCTTTCTCTTCTCGGCTCTTTTCTCTCTCAACACCAATCTGGTCTTCAAATCAGACGCACAAAGTTCCTCAATCTCAGCAGCGGACTTCTCAACTTCCTTTTCCAACTTTACCAGCTTGGCCTTGAGCTTCTCGCTTTTAGCCTGTAGGGAATCGAGCTCCACGTTGAGCTCCGAAAGCTTTGATCTTTTGACGTCAATCTTGGTGAGATATGCATTCTTTTGCTGTTGATAAGTTCTAGCTGTTTGATCAAATCTTCGTTTCTCAACCATATGGACTTCAGCAACCTCGTTCTCTTGTGCTTCAACTTCTGCAGAATCTCTTTCAACTTTAGCAACATCTTCTTCAGCCTGCTTGACCGACATTCTCAGAGACAAGACTTTCTTCCAATTCTTCTCATCATGTTTATCAGAGCTACTGATCTTATTCTTGAGTTGCTCAATTTCAGTCTTATATGAACTCAACTTCTTCGAGATCTCCTTTCTTTGCTTTTTGAGCTTTAGTCTCTCTTTTGCCAAGTTATCATTGGTGGTGATCAAACTCTCCTGGAGCGTCACCAATGGACTCAGAACTTTTGTGTTATTCGAAGTGGAGTGGGAAGCAGCAACGCTTTCGCCTTTATTACCAACCGTGCTCACAATCAAGTCGTCCAAAAGATGCTTACGTTTGTTTCCCGTATGATCCTCTTCTTCAATGATGAATTGAATATCATACTGAGAAAGTGGTGTAAGACCACCAACAATGAAGTATATGTCACCACCATGTGCACCTCTTGAAACTTGATACCAAATGACACCATTAACACGAACAATGATATCTCCCTTTTGGTAATTTTGCAACTGGAAGCTGATCAAAGTTTCACCAATGTAATCAATAAAAATGTGAATGCGTTCTTTGTGAAGACCAGTCTCATCGAAGTTTGCAAACAAATAGTCATCGTAATGATTCACATAATCAGAAAGAATTAATGCGTTATTACTGTCACTGTTGGAGGTTTCGCCTGAGTAAATGTCCTTACGAGTAGCCATGGCCCTAACTGCGGCAAAGAGGGACCAAACTGGTTGACGGTGCTTGGTTCTGATGGCACTGGTGGCACAAAAGACCTCGAAGTTTCGAGCGACAATGTTTTCGGTAGACGCCGGATCTGCTGTAATGACCGTGTCTTGGATATAAGCTGCCGGTGCTTGTACATTTTGCAGATGCTCTGTGAGTTCAGGTTCAATTATAAGTTGTGTGTCGGCTTGTTCTTGCGAAAGTTCAACTTGCACCACGCGAGGTTCGGTTTGTGTATGATCTCGAACTCGTAGATGATTGAATGTTGGTGGAAGTTCATTTGTTGCAGAAAGCTGATTGAGTGATTTAGATAAAAAGTTTTTACGGAAAACAGATGCAAATGCGACAAGGACAACGTGGACGGCCAACAGAAGGTTTGCCATGTTCACGGCTATCACCAGATAATGGGACCCGTAATTGTAATAGAGTCCATAGTTGTGGTTATAGTTGTAGTGTAGAAGTGCATGCGGGAACAATTGGAAGCCATTGCTTATGCGTATCCCCATGTGTGTATCGAGATACCCCACCGATGTGCTGAACACCAGCTCAGCGCAAGCGACAACACCAACCGCGAGGAACACACGCATCACACGGTCGCCACTGAGAGACCCAGCGACAAGAGACTTGGAAAGAACAAAGATGCCTCGCGTCATCCATGGCCCTGTGAAATGGAGCACCGCACAGACGAAGAGATCGAACAGAGCGATCAAAATAAGAGGGGAGCTTGTCGACTGTTTCTCCTCCTTCTCTTTCTCCTTCTCTTTCTCCTTAGTGCTCGACAACGACGGAGTGAGATCATAATCGCACTCTCCAGATGGGCCCCTCAACATTCTTGAAAGCGCCGCGGTCAATGTGTGCGTTCCCACGGACACAATGAAGAAGACATAGATCCCGAGGGCCAAAGCGCTAAGGAACGGCGGCAACGAGAGAAGAAGCACAAGCACGGCTAACGTGTCCCTAAAGGTTGCCTCAGGGATCACCGTGTGCAGTGCCTGCTGTTCCATTCTTTCCCCTCAATCAACGGCTGTGTTTTCTTGTCGTGGAGCTTAACTGGTATTTCCCCTACTTATGGTTAATTTGCCGCCCTAAAACGGCCGTGATGGAAGGCGGGCGCGGACCGGAATTTGTCTTCCGATGAGGAAAATTCCGGGGGTTACCAGAGTGGACTATGACTCAAACAGTCCATTTACTTCAAAAAGGCGCCTAGTTGAGGTTCTATTATTTATCACGATTACCCAGAATGGAGTGGAGCCATACAAACAGTCGTAGGTGATGCCGTGCTATCAGAGGTTTTAATTATGCGTTTGTACATAGCGAAGAGTTTTCGAAGGGCCTTGCTACTTGTTAATGGAGCCGGTGAACCCACCAAGATGCCAAACTCAGGCACAGAAATCCCGCTCCTTCCACTTTGGAGAAAAGAGTGGGGTTTTGATTGTTAATAGTAACAAAAAGCGATTAAACTGAAACTGAGTTTCATTGTGGGAGTCGCTTATAGACTCCTGGAGCCATCCTGCCCTTAAAAGAGGATATGGCCCTTGACATTTTTTATATATAGCTTGATTAGCATTCTTACGCTCCAATAATTTTGAGCGCTTTAGATATTGGACGTTGCAATCCGTGTTATAGACATGTGAGCGAATTATTCAAGCCTTTCATTTGGGCAGGAGATCCAATTTGCTCTCGACTTCCAAATCGGGCAGAAAGCCCACCTCTTTGGGATGGAGCCTGTGCCAAAAGACGTGTTTTAGTCTCGACAATTTATCAACTGCTGCCGTACTCTGCGATATGTTACATCTGAAGGTTGAATCTAGATCTTCAGGTGCGCAGTCCTCCACCCCCAGGGTTTACTCCTTCGTAGAGGTGCCATGAGACTGAATATATTTATACGTATGCCAGCAGGTCTAACTGGTTCAAATCACTGCTGCCAATTTTGAGCTGGAAGTTTACTTTGTTGCCTAAAGACTTTTCCATTACATTGAAGTGGTGGTCCAGGAGATAAAAAATCAGGGCGTTTCCAGGAGCCCCAGATAGGAACTAAGGACTACGTGTAGGGATATGCATTGTTTATCGCTGGTTGTAAATACTCGCCCCATTGCCGACGGACCACTTTGTGTTTTCTACTTTGAACTTTCCGTATTTAGCGCTGCGAGCAAAATATCAGCCATTTATTGGGGGAATACCTGGACAACTGTAAGTCCGTAAATCAGACGCCTGACTTAGTCTTTGATATTATGCTTGTTTTGAGAGATGCTCATGTCGTCATGACATGAAGTGTAAACAGAGGCCAATAGAAGAAACAGGCTTGAGCCAAGAAAGGCATATAAAGAACTGCCCTTGCGCACCAAAGTTGAAATTACATTCTGACTCGACAGATATATTGCACACTACTGATTTGTTGACTTAAACAATGTCCAAGACTATCATTACTCGCTTGTTTATTATTTTGGCTTTGTTAAAGTGCATTGTTGCATCATCTGACATTTTCACTTGGAAGCTTTCAGCTTCTGGCACCGCAGTTGATGGCTGGACCGTCCATGTCACCGATTCAACTACCATCAAGCTTGATAAGACATCCAGCACTATTACTTCCCAAATCTTAGCTGACGGTACTTTGGTTGTAAACGGTGAGAGCACCATGGGTATTGGTAAGAACTATCTTTCCATTGAGGCTTTGTCTTCTTCTTGGATTGTTGCTGAGCCATGGTCTATTGTTGATGGTGTCCTTAAACTTTACGGATCTAACTTTCACGCTGTCCCAGACTCTGAGCTGGACGATGGCACCTATGTCCTGGGTTCCATCAATGCTGCTAAGGGTAGAGATTCTACCATTGAGGTCCAAATAGTTCCAGTTGATGACAGTGGAGATGTTGTCGCTGACTTTAGTGCCTTGTCCTCTTCCTCTTCTGCTTCGTCGTCGTCATCGTCTTCTTCTTCTTCGTCGTCTTCTTCGTCGTCCTCCTCTTCTGATACCAACTCAATCTCCACATCCTTTTCCTTATCTTCCTTTTCTTCGATAGCCGAAGAATCTTCGAAGGTGACTCCTCCTGAAGCTTCTACAGACGTTTCTTCTAATGAGCCATCTCTTAAGGCATCAACTGAGGAGTCTCCTGAGGTACGCACTCAGGCATCAACAGGTACTACATCTCCTATTTCTTCATACTCTGTTACTTCTACTTCTGCCGAACCAAATTCTATTTCTGTGTCTCAGATAAATGAAATTTCCTACACTGTATCTACTTTTGACAACGGTGCTAACTTCAAGGGAACCTCTGGTTCACTCTCAGTTATTATTATCGCCGCTCTTGCTTTGATTTAAGCCCAAATTAAGGGTCATATGTTTTGGCATTTGAATGGGATTCGAATACATATTGGGTCACACAAATATATGTGAATATACGCTGAATCAATGGGACTAGCAGCTGAAAAATTCATTAGCTTTTAAAAAGGATGCACAAAAGCATTAATCAACCCAACCACACTGGGGCAAAAATGTCGAGTAACAAAACTCCAAATCCTGGATTCATCAGGAGAGCAGCACCAGAACTGGAAGAAGAATAAGGGGATGAAGAAGATGAAGATGAAGAAAAAAAAAAAGAAGAAGAAGAGGAAGAAGAAGAAGAAGAAGAAGAAGAAGAAGAAGAAGAAGAAGAAGAAGAAGAAGA